>CAJDYZ010007677.1:2921-17579 GCA_903986555.1 Heterotrigona itama
GTCGTTGCCAAGAAATATTAGAACCGTAGCCTCGAGTGTTGCTCGTTCCTTGGAACCGAGAAACTCTGCCTCGTTTCTTGCTTCACAATTCCAACGGGGACGAGTTTGCATAATTGATGTAATTTACCATTGAAGGAGACTTTAAATTGAAGACGCGACGAGAGCAGAAGAAACGAACGAGCCAGGACAATTTTTCCTCTCTGTTCGATGGCGTTAAAATTCGCGGTTTCCTTCTTCGCGGCGTGCTGTCGTTTTTATTCTACTCTCGCAGCTTCGTTTACAGTGAGAAGCGTAACCGAACCGATAACTACAGACGTCGCGTAAATCAGTTTCTCACTACTGTCAATTATTAAAGTGTAGAGGAAATAAAACGATACATTTTGCCCGATTAACGCTGATCTAAACAACGTTTGAAAGTAGCGATTTTCTTTTTCTCTTTTTTTTTTTTTTTTATCCGTAACAAAAAGTATTCAGTTGTAGGAGTAAAATTGTGTTGAAATCATATACAGTGTGAAAATAGAATAAAATCATCCTAAGTGCTAAGGTATGATATACTAGTCATTTATTATAAATACCAGTAATAAGCAAATACTAATAATTCATTAAAGTTGAAAAATCTGATAGTATTAAAAAATATTTAAAAAAATCACTCGTACTGATTTTAATTATCTAAACTCGTTCCTATCGTGTTCATTTTCCGTACGCACCTTGATATCAAGGGTAATAAGAAATGATTTATAGGGAACCTGTGGTTACTGGTTCAACCATGCTTCTCACTGCGACCATGCCACGATGTCGCGATAAAATCGACACGATCGTTCGATGTTTATCGCGAAAACCATTGTGCCACGCGATAACACCCACCGTCGATGAAGATCAATCCTAAATTTTATCGCTATTCCCGCTAATAGCTTCACCCAGCGTTAAATGTATTATCGATTTCCGTGTTTGTTAATGGATAAACTTGCAGAAGCGAATTCACGGTGGAAAAGTGATGGCGAAAGGTCTGCTCTCTCCCTTAACAGCACCCATCGACTAAGCACTTTCGCAGAACTCTTTCAATCATGAACATCGCAATCAATTAGAGTCTATTCATTCTTCTACTCGCGATCTCTAATACTCGTTCTCGATCGCGTTTCCTTAGTTAACCCATTGAATGCTCAAAATTACCGAAACACTGAATGAACGTATTACAACAAATCAGGACGAAGTACGCAAATAGAATTGTCTTGATTTGAAATAAACAAATCTGAGAAAGATGCATATCGTGAGAGTAAAATTACTCCAACACGGACTAAGCAATCAAAGGGTTAATTAATTCTCAAATCACGAATAGGAAATGGATACGTGGAATGATTCGCAGTTGACACAGAATAAAATCTGTGGTTCGGATGAAAAATCCGCGTGAGAAACCTCCACGGTATATCCCCCTCCCCCGTTTTCTTCTGTCCCGAAAGTTTCAGAACGCTCGGCAAGAATGGAAGACGGGGGAGTGAAACAAGCAGGAAAATGCTCGTGTAGCAATCTGAGATGAACATTCTGCATACGCGAAATCGAACATCTAAGAATTAAACAGTGAGAGAAACGAGTGACGATAATGCAGATAGATTCCAACGACCGGGAGAATCAATACTCCGGTTCGAACAATCGGTAGATTGAAAAGAAAAAAAAAGAAGAAGAAGCAACTCCCTCCGGTTGCATCGTTGAGAGATTGAAAACGAACGTACGAACGGAACGATCGAGCAACTGAACGTTAACGTGCCCCCGACGTACAATGATCGGCGAAAAATCACGTTTCTATATTTCAGGTGAGCAAGAGCTGTGTGAGCAGCGCGGAATGCAGCTCAGCCTCGGTCGGTTGCATCCCAGTGGACACGCAGCAGGTGCGAAATAACGAATTTTTTCCAAGTATCCTGGCCTGGCTTGCCCTCTCTTTCGGCTGTTCTCTGAAACGCAGGATTCTTTCACTTTCTCTCTGTCAGACAGTCTCTCCCTGTTGGTTTCTGAACGAAAGAGGGGAAACAGCCGCGCGATCGGGTGAAATAAATTGGGTTATTTCGTTCCAGATTTGCATCAGTTGCTGCGACCTGAGCTACTGCAACATCGAGTCGCCGACCAACGCCACCAACGCCATATTCTCGCGGAAACGGCGCGCCAAATCGAAGTCGAAGCGCAAACGACCCGGCAGAAACGGGGTCGAGGGCAGCCGATTCTACGGGGACGGAGCGCTCTGGCTCCTGGCCTCACTCTTCTATGCATATCATTGCTGAGGAAGCAGCAAACGCGGAAGAATTTTCTTAGTTAGAAGACGCGTCGTGAAGCGGTGCGCCAGGCAGCTCGGGAATTATCCACCACCGGGGTTAACCATTCGAGAGACTATAAACAGAATTTTTGCGCAATCGTCTCTATTCTCTTGTCCTTTACTCGTATTACTCTCTCGTCTCTTCTCGACTGATAGCGTGTCCCTTCATTGTTACACCTCTACGCACACAAACACACACACACACACACACACACACATCCTTCCACGTTTAAAAATGTCTTCGAGGTAAAAATTAACTAACTGGAGCAGGAAAAGTATTTGCGACTCTGCGCTTCTCGCGAAGCTTTGGAGAGAGATCTATGCCTTCTATCGATCAGCTTCTCGTCTCTGTTTCCTCGACGAATCGTGCGTTACTAAATCGCGCGAGAGCGTGTTTAGCGAAATTAGGTATCACTTTGTCTTTCCCTTTATTCGACAGATTCAAGGAGCACCGGTTCGACTCCCGAAGCGGGGGAGACGTCGCTAGGATCCTCTGGGAGAATCCTGCGCTGTCTGAAGCATGTATAGTTAACCGAGGGTCGAGTATCAACGACTCTCAGTGATGAAAAAAAGGAATTGTTCTCTTCTCGTAGTAGCGTAGTTGCCTATGCCTTGTTAGAAAACGAAACGAAATGAAGAAACAAAAGACAAAAAACAAAAAAAGAAAAAAAGGAAAAAAATAATAAAAATGGAAACACGTAACACGTAACACACACGAGACAAGAATACTAAGCTCGAAATTCTGCGAGATTGAATCTTTCTACAGAGAAAGTTACAGTGCCAAAGAGAACGAAGAAAAACAATGGAACAGCTTCTATAGAGCCGATTTTACAGGGGCATTTTCATTTTCGATCGAGCATAGTCAACGCTGATGTACAACTGGTATATTAGAGAGAATGAAGATTCATGTTGTTTCCGCGTTTTAAAGGCCCCGATTCGACACGCGGAATTTCATTTCGACTCCTCGAGGAAAGGCGAAAAGGAAGAAAAGAGACGCCTGAGAAAGAAATGCCTGTTCCCTGCGATCCATTCTGTGTTTCAGTACCTGGTAGAACAACGATCGATCGTTGTCCTTGAGGCACTGGCTCGGTGAAACGCCATGAATTCCCCATGCGATCATGCGTTTCATTCGACAAATAAAGTAACAAACCGTTTCTATCGCTCTCTTTCCATAGTTTTTGCTTCTCACGATCCCGACCAAGCTGCTCCGTTAGACTTCATTTACTCGGCCGATCGATCCGTCAGTCGAATATTTAACCAGTCCCGGCGATTCAATTGAGGTTTTGTTCTTCTTTCTCTCGGTCTCCTTTGAGACGAAGGAGCGCATGTTGATCCAGCTTACGTGGAAAGTTCTTAATTAATTAAGTTCCTTAATTAACAGCTGCAACTTCAAAGAAATTGCTAATTATGTATCCGAGGCAAGAAAAGAAGTTCCTAATTACACCTGCGTAACGACATTATTTCCACTATCTCGTGCTACCTTATTTGCCGGTCCTTGATGATATTACCTTTTGTGTTAATGAAAACGTTAATCACCGTAAATCGTCAATTTATTTGATGAAATAGTTTCCTCTTTAGTTGGATATCGGAAGCTGCCAGTGTCGCAGAATTTATAACAGGGTGGAGAAAATCGGGCGCGAGAAAAGCGAGATTAGATTCATTCAAAAATCAATTTCCACTCGATTCTTATCGTTCGATCGTCGAACCGGGGCCGCGAGGACTCATTCAGTTTCCGTGGATATCGAGTTTCTTAAGCGAAAACGAGGAAAAAGGACGAACGTTGGGATAACCGGGCGATATCCCGGGCGCAAATCGAGGAGTTTGCTCCTGCACGCAGTTTGACAAATAGATATGCAAATCATGAATTACGCGAGCGGGGCGCACGCGGGATTTGAATTATCGATAAACTGGAATTACGCGTACCTAAAAGCTGTTTACATACCTACAAACTCGCCTACTAACAGACTATTTACTGCTATTACAATTATTAACAATTATACACGTAAATAAATGAATAAATATATAAATGAATAAATGAATATATATTATGATATAGAAATTATACATTGTTTCGGCATGAAGATGTAAGAATACTGTTGGTAATGAAATAAAGAAGACTATAATTGTCAGACTGGGCAATCGATGAAGTAATTTTATTACACAATCCTTTTAATTTTCGATTATTGACTTTAGTGTTGAAATTTTAATCATTAATCGCATTAAACTGATTTTTAAGTGCATCACTCTTAGGCCCAAAAAGTAATTGTAAAAATGACCATCGCCAATCCTTTCAACTTTCGATTGTTTAATTTAGTGTTGTAGATTGTTTAATATTCGTTTTAGAACATTTAAGGCTTGAAGTTTCAGATTGTAATTTATAAACTATTATATTAATATTAGATTACTCGCATTAATTGATTTATTAGGAGATGCGTCACTCACGGGTAACATTGTAAACGTAACGTGAGTAACACATTCCCAGGATGTATAATTCTGGTAAAAAAAAAAAAAAAAAAAAAAAAACAACCGCAAGATTAGGAAGGGCTCAAAGAGAGTTGGCCTTATGTAAGGGCCAACTTCGACATACTCAACACACTAATAAGTATTAGTTCAAGCAAGTCGCGAGTCTTACTTTTGCATCGTTTGCAAGTACACCTAGAGGAAGTTTCTAGCTCGTTACACACACCGCAAACAAAAAAGATACGTTCCAACACTCAATAAATCGCAGTTTATTTCCTCGATAACCTAGTATCTCTAATTACTATTGATTTTTAATGAGAGGAGAATATTTCGAATATAAGAAGCTAATGGTGTGTTAATCAATTATTAATATTGTAGCGAACTAGAAAAATTAATTTTTGTAGTTTTTTTTTTTTTTTTTGTATCAGTCTTCGTGATAGATGTATCGTAACAGGCTCCATCTTATTGCAAAGCTAAGAATTTACGTTGACTAAATAACAATCAATTTAATCAAATTCAGTATTGTAATTCGAATTTACATAAAATGTAAAAAAAAGGAAAGATCAAGTTTAATCAGCTAATCAATGGATTTTTCGAGAGCTGCAGAGTTAACTCGAATTTCTTAATCCGATCCAAAACCAGTGATGCAAATGTAATCTCTGTCTACATTATTCAAGGCATATTTAATCTAACCGATGATTCAACCACACGTTGTTTAGTATTCATTTAGTATTGATATGCTATTATTATAGATATATCTATATTGAAAAAATAAAAGAACTGAATTATGTAGAAGGAATATTGCACAGGATACTATATGAAATTTAGAATATAATTTAGAAATATTGATAATTGAAATATATAATTTAGGAATATTGAAATGAAAGATGTTCAAAATAAAAAGACATATGTAGTCTGGGATTAGAATCAATAGAATTTCGTAATTTTGATTCCTAATGATGCGTTTAGAATAAATTCGTTTCTCCCTCCCCCCTCCCTCCTTTTACTTCGATCAAATGCATATCTACACTATTATTTAATTAATTTTATTTAATATTTTAGTATTAATTAATATTTCAGTATTATTTACTAAACGATTGTGATGTAATAAATAAACATATATTTAGACGCAGACCGTAAGAATTCTCCTTCGATTAAAAATCAATTTCGAACAGATTGATTATTGAATCGTATAGAATTATTATTCATTTAAATATATATTAAATATATATTTAATATTTTAATCATTAAATATATATTTCACTAATATCACTGGTTCTGGAATATTCATTTTGAAACAAAGTATGTAATATCGTTAAAAGATAATTGATTCATATTTCCACTTACATTGCACGATGACGAAGATTCAAAATGATGAAACGATCCCGCCAGAAACCGCGCATTCGACGCCATATTGCCTTTCCTCGCCGTTTGAAATCTCGCATCGTTTCATTTTCGCACATCTTCTATTTCACGCGAAGTCGACTCGAAACACTATCACTCATGCTAATGGGACTGTCGCACTAACACGACATACGAATATTTTCTAGCTCCAACGAGTTTTAAAATGAATTATCGAAAAAGTTCAGTTGTATCTAATACGCGTTCGCGTTATGTTATAGAACACTTCGTGGCCGCGCGGAATTTTTCAAAATAACGCGTGTAATTTCTCTTGCCGACCGAAAACTTTATAATATTAGCACTCTTTATACCGTACGAAATCTATTTCGAGTAATTTTTGTGGAACATCGCGAACTTTTACCACGTAAACTCCGTTTATTTGACAGATCGACACAGAAACAACTTTTTGAACGAACGTCCATGATGGACATGGCGGATGTCACGTGATACTATTATTACAAATGTATCTACATACTATGTCATACATACCTCCTCCCTCCCCGCCACTACTACTTCAATCAAATGTATGTTCATATTGGTATTATTTATTTTACTAAACGATTGTCATGTAATAAATGAACAAATATTTGGTCTAGACACACAGTAAAAATTCTCTTTCAAATTATAAATCAATTTAGAACAGATTAATTATTGAATTATATAAAAATATATATTATATTAATAATATAATATATAATAAATAATATAATTATTTTTTATATTTTATATAATTAATAATATAATAATTATTAAATTATATAAAAATGGTTATTCATTTATAAAAATATATTTCACTATTATCATTAGTTCCAAAATATTCAGTTTGAAACAAAGTAAGTGATAATTGATTCTTGTTTTCTCTTATATTGCACGATAATAAAGATTCGACGAAATGATAAAATCGACAAAACAATTCTGTCAAAAATCGCACATTCGACGCCATATTGCTTCTTCTCACAGTTTGAAATCCCACATTTTCGAAACGTTATGCTAACGGCACTTTAGTGAATATTTTTTAATTTCAACGATTTTTAAGATGAATTATCAAAAATATCCGTTTCTATCTAATATGTGTTCACACTATAGGACGTCTCGTGCCCGCACAAAATTTTTCGAAATAACGCGTGTAATTTCTTTTATCGACCGAAAACTTTGTAATATTTGTATTCTCTATACCGTATGAAATCTACTTCGAGTAAATTTTGTAGAACATCGCGAACTTTTATCACGTAAACTCCGTTAATTTGAACCCGACACAAAGACAACTTTTTGAAGGAACATCCATGGCGGATATCACGTGACCTTGTTGTCCGTCTAAGCGCCACTAGACGGAGCCACTGTAGTCTATACATGCGCATCATCAAAATCTATATTAAAATGGAGGAAAAGAGTCAGGTTGTGGAACGAGAGGCTAAAAAAGATGAAATTCACGAAAAAGACGGAAAATCCAAAAGGTGAGCGATCGTTCATTCGATTCTTAAGAAGCACTTGTTGTATAATGTTGATTTGATGCGATTTGAAAATGTGTGATACGATTCAATGTGAATGTGAGTTATGGATGACCGGCAATACCGTAAGCACAATTTAATGTTATTTCTCGTCATTCGTTATATTGTTGTTAGTAACAATATTTCCTTATTAATTTGAAACAATGAAAGGATTATAGTATTACAATAATAGTGAAACAGGTGTATATAATACTATAGACTTTTCACTACATTAATAGCTGCATATAAATTCTATCGTGCTTTGAAAATGTTGAAGTTTCAATATCTTTAACCTGATTATTATTATATAGGTTAATAAGAGGATGATATTTTTAATTTAGTTCTGTAAAAAGACATCGCAAGAAGAAGAACAAGATGTCACATGGCAATGGCGATAATCACAACCACAGAGATGAGCATGAAATGCACAGCGCGTGTAATATTTCTATCAAGGATATACAAATGGCAATGGAGGTATTTAATATACAACAGAAACCTGCCAAAACTCAAGAAGAGGCTATGCAAAAACCTTATCAGTTTTGGAGTACACAACCAGTACCAAAAATGGGTAAATAATTTAATACGTTTATCCATCGTTAACCTTGAAAGATAACTTTAAATTCATCAAATTACATTGTCAAAATTTTCTACAGATGAGAAGATAGTTAAAAATGAACCCATTGAGTCTGACAGAACATCAATTAGGGCAGAACCTTATTCATTACCAGCAGACTTTCAATGGGACACATTAAACCTTGATGATCCTTTAGTTTTATCAGAATTGTATACTTTATTGTCTGAGAATTATGTGGAAGACGATGATGCTATGTTTAGATTTGATTATCCACCAAACTTTCTGAAGTGGTAAGTAAAATATCAACTAGTGAAAGATAAGATCTAACACAGCTTGATTTCTAATAGGATATACTTTTAGGGCACTGCAATCTCCTGGATGGTGCAAAGAATGGCACTGCGGAGTACGAGTAACTAAAAGCGGACGTCTAGTCGGTTTTATCTCTGCTATTCCAGCTACTCTGCGTGTTTATAATCAGTAAGTTTTGAATTATTTTTAATCTGTCCGCTGTTAACTGATGAAATGAAAATTTTAGTACCCAAAAGATGGTGGAAATAAATTTCTTATGTGTACACAAAAAACTGAGGTCGAAGCGAGTTGCACCGGTGTTAATACGTGAAATAACTAGGAGAGTTAATCTTGAGGGTATATTTCAGGCTGTATATACTGCTGGTGTTGTACTGCCAAAACCAATAGCAACTTGCAGGTGAGTGCCTGTATCAAAACCAATGTTACTGTACTAGTTACATTACTCGTTGTCATCTAACCACGAATTCATTTTCAAAGGTATTGGCATCGTTCTCTCAATCCAAAAAAACTAATTGAAGTAAAGTTTTCTCACTTGTCTCGCAATATGACTATGCAGAGAACTTTAAAGTTGTTCAAACTGCCAGAAAATACAAAAGTGCCAGGATTTAGGAAATTAGTCGAAGCAGACATACCTCAAGCTCATAAGATATTAACTGATGTAATTATTTTTATACGAATATATTAATGTTTTGATTCGCAAAATATTTATCAGTTCATTCATACGTTAGTATTTGGAAAAATTTGACTTGGCTCCAATCTTCTCCATCGAGGAGTTCCGACATTGGTTCCTCCCACAGAACGAGATTATTAATACTTTTGTAGTAGAAAAAGATGGTAAAATTACCGATATGGTTAGCTACTACACGTTGCCAAGCTCGATAATGCATCACCAGACACATAAGACGCTCAGGGCTGCATACAGTTTCTACAACGTATCCACAGCAACTCCTTGGCTCGAACTCATGACCGACGCACTGATATCAGCTCGTAATGTAAGTTCCACAGCTTGTACTTTCATTATATAAGAGAAAAAAAATATATATATTTACCTATTATTTTCAGCTTGATTTCGATGTGTTTAATGCATTGGATCTTATGGACAACAAAGAATTCTTAGAACCACTAAAATTTGGCATAGGTGACGGAAATCTGCAATATTATTTGTACAATTGGCGTTGTCCTAGCATGACGCCCGGGAAAATTGGTTTGGTGCTCCAATAAAGTTTAGATGAACGTATCCGAAAAGAAAGAAGAAAAACTTTCATTTTTTAAGCTTGCACATGCAAGCTTAAAAAACGAAAGTGACGATAAACGGTGGAAAGATAATATATATATATATAAAGGACATTGAAGCTGGGAGTAAATGATATGATTTAGAATTCTACCGTCGAACATCCAAAGCACGTTGAAAGAAAGGAATCGATATTTCCTATCTAACGAGTTAAAGTAGGATGTTCCATTGAGCTCGTTGGTTTCGCGGATATTATCTTTTCGACCTTGAACTAATGTCAGTTCTCATGTCAGAGAGCTTCCGACTTCACTCTTGGTCATGACATTAGTTCAAGGTCGAAATATGCATGTGCAACGTGTGTATATAGGTATCTGCGTGACTCGAGTAATGTAGATAATTATCGTACGCTCTAGTAATTTACAAAAAAAAAACTATGCGGGACAAGTTTCCTTCCTATAGGCATCGTCGGCCGCAGAGTTACTTGAAAGTTCTTGACGAAAAAAAAAAAACAAGCTTCTTGAACTATTTTATTTGAAATCAATACGTTTTTTCCTCGACGCCTGTTTTAATTAAATAGATGGCAAAGTGGGAGAGTGGAAGATAAAATTTAAATAAAAGAAGATCGAAGTAAAGCGGTCCATTGTTTGCTTACCACCACTTACCTTCCCTTCGTTATTCACACCATAAATTTCACTTTCAACTTGTAACCTACATATATACACTCCTGCACGGAATAAAAGTTCTGCTTATCGCATGTGATGCGTCGTTTATTGCCGGCACGGAAGGTTTCACGATCGTTCGATCATTAATTTCGATGGTACCGTTTTCTTTTCCGGTATCTTCGAAACACGTGATTGCATAACGAACGACCCGCTTCCGGCGACGATTAGATAGCGGTAAAACTAAAAAGACACAGAAAGAAACCAGTTTTTAAGGACTGTCATTAAGGGAAATACCGCTGACCCAACGGTGCGGCATCAAACGTAATTTATGTTGTTCAAATGTAAACTTCATTAAAACATAAATATATACAATTTCAGGCTGTATTTCGGGTAATTTCAAGTTCTCGGCTAATTTCTTTTTTATTTTTGTTCTTTTAATCTTGATAATTCCAAGCTTTCGACTAATTTCTTTTTTATTTCTGCCCTTTCGGCTGACGTATGTACTGTACGTGAGAGCAGCCGGTGGTTCTTAATACATACTCGAGGTCTTTGTAACAGTTGCTGCAGATCAATATTTAACACAATATACGCACAACTGACACGCAAGGCCTTTTCAAGATAAAAGGCGCCAAACCATGGCCCTGTGACGATTAAACTCTACGATATTTACACGCTCGTTTTTTTTTCATTTATTTGCTAACGTTTTTCAATCTGTGTTGCCTTGATACTGCCTGAATTGCGAATACTGATTTTATGATAATTAAATTAATTGCGAATTTTTATTCACTTAAATTTCAAAGTCCAAAAAAGCATATAATACACGTAATACTAAAAAATATGTAAAACATTCACAGCACGGTGCTGTTTATTCAAGGATAGAAGCAATTTTTTATTTAATTCCTACTTTTTTAGTATGATGTGCAGGGAAATTTAAATTTGCGTAAACTATTTACAATCTATAAATAATTTTATTTATTGAGCTTCAATCAATTGTCCTCCTCTATACATCCTACGATATGTCGTTTATCTAGAAACATGACATTACGAAATAGCACACTCTTCGATGTACGCACAAGTGAATAACGATTGTGCAAACTAATGGTGACAGGAAAAAATATCTTTGATCGTATAACTTCGCAGTAGAAAAATTTACCGATCAATTCTGGAATAATGTTGAAAACAGATGTTAAACTTACCTCGTTTCATTCTTCCATTCAATTTGTTCATTCTCATTATCTTTCGATTATTTTTACGATTATGATTACTAATTTGTATTTAATTTAATTTCAGCTTAGTGAAATCAATGATATTCACAGATGACAAATACTTGAAACGTATATCGCTACTATGATATTATTAGTATGATTAATGGTAAAAAGTGGAATTTATTATTGCCTTGGTTGTTATCATGCTTTTATTATCTTAATGCGTAAAGAGAAGCCCACGAAAGCGGACTTTAAATACCCTTATAAAAATGTTTCACCTAAGTCAATCCGACCATTAAGATTAAGAACACGTTCGTTACTTCCAATCTCGACGATTTGTTTTGCTTGTACAAGTTTCATGATTATTTTCAAATTCGGGTGTTCAAGCGTGGATAAAATTAACGTTTAATCAGAGTGTTTTCTACTGGCAAGTTTTCGCAAAATGGGAACACGCTCTTCGACACAACAGGCTGAAGAATTGTTTTATTAGATTCCATACGATCGCGAAATGTACAAAAAGTACAACGAAAAAAAAAGGATAATGTATAGTAGAAATATGGGCTACCCGCATATACTATCTGTAACATCCTTATAATTGTTTGATATTATAACACGGTTAATAAGATAAATAGTTTACTATTATTTCTAATTATTATTGCGATTGTGGGATATAAAAATCGATTAAAACAAAACTATATATTATAACTATATATATATATTGTAAATTTTTTCATTTTATACGGATATTTAAAAATGATTTTATTTATATAAATTGTTACATTATTTTTGTTAAATTATTAATTATTTATTAGAATATTAAATTTATAAATTATTTCACGTTACAAGACTGCGGATTTTTATTCAAATTCTACACATTTTCACTATAATCGAATATAGTTGAAAAAATAAAACCTTGGAGAATAAAAATTGTTTTACATTGTAAATTACATTGTTAAAGAAGACATTACATTTTGAATATTCTATTACATTCTTTTCATATATGTGTACGTTCTGTACATTTTCCATTGTGCGTTTTGAATTTACATAAAAGTCTACAGTCTACATGTTGCATACTTTCTGAGGCTCTTACCATTACATATACCTATATTCTAGATAACGCATGCTACGAAAAAATCAATCAAGGCAGTTTAATCCGGTAACCGGTGGTACAAGCGGGCAAGGCTCTTGATTTAATGAAACCCCATAAACAGAAGTCTATTAAGTTGAAACTCACGGTTAGTACAAGTGCACCGGGTTGATCTTCAAAATCGTTTCTCTCGAAAACGAAGCCTCGTGCGCAAGAACTTTATTTTACATTTTCCACTCATTTCTTTCCATGAAAGATCGCTTCTTGATTGACTGGACATTCTGTATCAAATACTATGCCATTAGTAGTAGTTGATAGAGTACGAATTTTTATGCATTTGTAGAAAGATAGAAAAATTTATTGATTTACTGGTAAATTATGAATTTATTAAATTGTTTACTAATTGGAAATAAATTAGCAAAATTGCTTTGAATACACGTGATATGAAAAAACATATGAAACATTCAATTTCTAAATATCGTCGTCGATATATAATATCTTCTAGATTTTCATCTTTTTAATTATATGAATTTTCAATCACAAGTACGACACAAAGTACAAGTATTTCAAGAATTTAACCATGAACATCTCCAGGAGAACAGATTTGCATAAAAATTCGTATTCTAGTCGGCGTGCAGTTGCACCGGATAATACGTCTGGCAGATCCGAGAAATACGGGCGATCGTGAGGTCGCGAGGTACATCGTCAGGTGAAGCACGGTTCCAAACGACGCGATGGAACACCGTCGATCCTCCACCGAAGGCCTTCAACTCTCGCGTGGTCCTTGGTCAGGTAAGTGTACCAATTTCGCCAGAGTGTTTCCCATACGGGGCTCAATGCACTCCAATTGCCAGCAAGATTGATCGCTAACGCGTGATGTTCTTTCACACGAAGCGGCGAATGAAAAAGAAAGAAACAGAAAAAACGGAAACGAGGAATCACCGAACAATACCCGGAGCAGATAACAGCGACGAAGCGCTGACGAACACGTAGGTGGGGAACACGAGACACACGATGTGTAGAATAAATAGTGGCCTGAAATCGAGCGGAATTCAGTCGCACTGCTGTTGTACACCACCGTCGTTGACGTTTATTCACGAAGACCACTGACTGAACACCTCGTGAAGTCATTCTGCTTCTTATCTGCAAGCAGGATAAAATCAATAAGTTTACCCGTAGGCTGATTCTACTACGCGTTTACTTCCTCGCAGGCTCGCCCAGTTAATAATCGACACGATCGTGCATTCGACTCATCGTCGTCACCCGAGATGATACTCCGACTGCTGTTGATGCTAGCTCCTGCACTTCGGATCGACGCGTTCTTTTTCGGGTACTTTGCACACGTGTTAATCGTCGAGATGCCTTGCGAACAATCGACTTTGCCTCTTCTATCCTTTGTCTCTTTTAAATTTAGCCTCGTTCGGCACACTGACGTATTTATTACACGCGCACGTATGGCTTTTCCTTTTTCCATTCTTTTAATTAAAAAATTGTCGAAGAAAACTTTTTTCGTGCATTTTCGTCGTTTCTCTGGATTTTCCTCAATCTCTGAATTACATTTTTACGTCAATATAGAACGAATTCATTCCTGAAAGAGATCAGAAAAGACCGGTACCATTTCAGGAAACACGTATTGCAGTTTACATATTGCATTATTAATTCAAATTTAAATATTAATTTTATATCATGGCAAAGATACGTTGCACTTTCTCCCCTCAAAGAATAGAAGATGTAGGAGATTAAAGAGTAAAAAAAAAAAAATAATGCGAATGTTGGCAAGCGCGTCCCGTAACTCCTGAAATATATCCATAAAGCGTTCAAGTTCACATCTGAAAATATCTTATCTAATTCATGTGTCGTTGGCCCGGCGGCTCTCTCGACTCGACTCGACGCTAACACCTCATCTCTTTCTCTCTCTCTTTCTCTCTCTCTCTCTCTCT
>CAJDYZ010007677.1:26387-40839 GCA_903986555.1 Heterotrigona itama
GGTACTATTTTCAAATATTGAAACTAATAATTAATTATATTTAAACTCGAAACGAGCATTGTAATTATGCATTGTAATTATAAGTTTCGACTCTGCGATGAATATAATTAATTACAGTTTACATAGCATCTAATATCTAAATTTGTATGCATTTATAAAAAAGTACATATAACGCTTACAATGATATTTATTACTATCATAAAGGTTAATTACAAATACAATTAATTACTGTTTATCCAATCGATTTGGATTTCCATTTACAGAAAATTCAACAGAGTATGCATGACATGAAAGGATACATATAATATTCATTCAACTTTCATTCCTAAACTATGCTACTATACCATTGCTAGTACTACTACATTGAAATATTATACTACTTCCAAACGAAACATTGATATCTACTATTTACTAAAAAACTAGTATCTACTTCTAAGTACTAATATCTACTAAAAAAATTAGTATCTACTTCAAAATCCTAACATAATCCAAACTTTCAAGCTTCACTGTAACGTCCCAGATACTCTCCAAATTTCACTCATTCCTCGATGCGCTCAGAGAGACATCCAAGCTGAACGCTTGACGACGAGGATCAACAGTTTGAAACGCGGCTGAAACCGCCAGCGGTGCGGCCGGGGTGTCGAAATTTCAGCGAGCTTAAAATTGCGATCTAATCAAAGGTACGAAGAGGGTGCGAAAGCAGCTTAATCCGACACTGCTCGATGCACAAGGCCCTGCCCCCTCCACTGTTCGCTCGGGGCCCGTTTCTCCCACTCCTCACTCACTCACTCACTCCCTCCCTTTTCCTCTCTCGAGTCGATTTCTCTCTACGCACTCCGGGCACGGCGTGCCCAGCTCGCGAAGAATTAGTATGGGCGAAGTAACAAAAGCACGAGGAACAAGCTGCAGAGAGGAAAGAGGAGTGTGCGCGGCGAGTGGCGGAGAAGGAGGAAGAAAAAAAAGGAGCCGAGATGGCGCCACACGTCCAGCGTGTTTTCGGGGCTTCCTCCGGTGCTGTTGGCAAACTCCTCCTTTTCTTTTTTCTTGCTGGCCCTCCTCGGGTGGTTGCCTTCTCGCTCCTTCTCACCTGTCTTCCTCTGGTCCCCTCTCGCTTTCGGCGCGTTCTGCCCGGCCCTCTCGACGATTCCCTCTCTTTTTATTTTGCTCCCCTTTTTTTTGGGCCCTGTGGGGCCCGTCCCCTCCCCCTCCACCTACCCATCCCCCTATTAGTTCGGCCACGGCACCGTATTGCCGAGGGAGGAAAAGGGAAAAAAGGAAGAGGAGCAAAGGACGGGCGGTCGCAAAATGCGAAATTGGGCTAGACGAGAATCGGGAGATTGGGATTTCTCATTAAAGTGGAAGAACATATTGTGATCGAAAAATTATACGCTAATCTATTGTAATGATCAGAACGCAGAATGGGGGAGGGGCGGTAGGGGTTCTTCCTTTGGAGTCTTTTGTCTTTTGAAGTCCGAGATCTTTGTCGACGGAGGATTTTAAGGTGTAAAAGTGAAGACGAATGTTTCTTTGTATAATGAAAATTGCTTGTTTCAACTTTTACCTATAGGGTGTCTCTGTGATTACGCTAGGAAGTGATTCTACGTAGAAAGGAAGGAACTTCTTTTACATATGAAGGTTTTGAGTGAATTAAGTATTCTGTATTATATTCTTAAATTTTCAACTTTTATAATGGTAGAATGTTTCTTTACTATTAATTCTTTATTTCTTAACTAGTCTCAAATGATCTATTAAATTGAAGTAAAAAATATACTTGTATCATTCAAGTTTTTACGTTTATCTGCAACAAACACCTTGATGAAATTTTTAGAATATAGTTCGATATAAATCTAAAATCCCAACAGACGTACTTTGAATTATTTAGATACCTCTTCATCTATCTTCAATAATTCTTCTTCTTCTATTGATATTAATCAACCTTGTCTACCATTTTTGTCAGTAAAATATTAAACAAATCACAACAAGACTTTATCTTTGATATCTATACGCTGTATATTAATATATGTTTCGTTTTGTAACTCCGGGTCCCGTTTGAGATATATTTAAACGTGTCTAAACACTTATAAACGACGGAGAGTATATGTCAGTCCCTGGTTGTGCTTCTTTCGTAGAAGAGGAATTCGAAAAATAAGAAACTGCAACCATCGAGACGAGGTACATACACAGGCAACCACCAGTCATTCTTCCACTTATGGGTACGCGTAGATGAAGCACGGTGAAGGTGATCGAGCTATGGAGTAGCTCTAGTCCTTTGATACCACTAGCAAGAACCTATGGCTATTCCTCGACGACTACCATTGGTCGAGAAACTTGAACCATTTTATTCCTAGTGTTCGTTCTTCCTTTCTTCCTTTCGTACTGGTTTCTCGTATTCCCTTTATTCTCTTCTCGCGCCTAAGTACCGTCGCACATCGGCAAAGAGATCATGAAAATATCTCGCGTGCCTTAGGCACCAGGGCCGTATAAACTCTGGTTCAGTTTTTGCCTTGAATTTCAAATACTACTTGTACTTCAATTTCGTTCGTATTGTTCCAAACCTTTGATTAGCATTACGAAGTCATCGATGACGGGAATAATTTAATTTTGATTTGTTTTACGATTAATTAATTTTATTATATTGCTAGTCTCTAAGTGTTCAATTAATATTGATATTTAATTAAATTATATTAATATAAAATTTTATTAATATCAATATCAATTAAATTAATCCAAATTAATTGTTTAATCCAGCTGGTATCATTGAATCTACAACTTAGAATTAGGAGTTTTTAACTTACTTGAATTTCATTAGAACGTTCTGTCGGAAAGAGTATAAAATACAAAATAAGAAGAAATATCTCAATTTCCTATAATGTAGGTAATTTCAGTAATGTAGGAAAATAATTTATTTTGAAGCCTAATGTTCAAAGTTCGGTGAATAAAAATCATATAGCTAGTTCTACGGGATTGTTGTGGGGGACTATAGTAAATCTGGTCATCAAAAAAATTTCTCAATGTCGTTCGAGACGTTTGAATTTTCAAGAAAAAAAAAAAGTATCCCCATCACTCGCGATACGTAAAACGAGCTCAGATCAACTGTCAAACTGGAAGGATTCACACCAGGTACATCGTCAGAAAATTATAACAATATCTGATCGTTCGTTGCACACTTCGCGTCGTGTCTCACGTCGGCATCCACCAATCAACCCGCGGCAACAAAACGTAAAGATATTTAACGCGCATTCCCGCGCTCACCATTCGAGAATTGCGGTTCAGGCCGTTTCGCCAAACACAATTCCTGCTGCTGCCGGTCAAAAGGGAAAGCCCTTGAATGAAATATGAATTCCTATTAGAAGATTCCTGGAAGCATGGCGCGTCACGTCCGCGGGCCGCCCGTTCTCCTAGGTGTTAAGCCCGTAGTCGAAACGGATTTAATCCTCGCGCTTTTTAAAAGGTCCCGCGGGACGGGAAGCAACGAACGAGAGATCTGTGGTCCACGGGTCGCGGCGGCCTTTGTGCTCGGACCGCCTAGGCTCCGGGGCGCGTCAAATTTGGTTGAAAATCAAATTAATCTCGCGGCTGGGCGCAGGACCCTTTGGCCGTCTCTTTCTGTCCGGCTCGTCCTGTCTCGCCTCCGCGAGCGGAGAGCCAGCGCCTGTCTTCGTCCCTCGTTCCTCGACGACACACGAGCAAATCGAAGGAACGGGACTGAAGAGGAGAGAAGGTGGAGAAGGAAGGTGGACCGGAGGTCCTCCATGCCACCGACACGGACCTAGAGGCGAGAAGAGAAGGTGGCGCAGCAACAAAGAGCTTTCGACTTCTGGCTGCGACCCAGCCAGGGCCGTATTTATCTCGTGTCTCTTCTCAGATTCTCGCTCGTCTAGTTTCTTGCGCGTCTCGAATTGTTTTTTCGAGTTGATCGTGTGTGCTAACTTGCACGTCTAACGAACCTTCGAGCGTTTAATTCATACTGGAATATTCCGAGGTTATTGAAGTGATTGGTTCACTTCGGTGTCTTTAGGAGTTTCAAAAATGGTCATTTGTTACAGTATATTGAATTAAGTTGTTTGTTGTATGTTTAGTTATTAGAGGTCCAAAGAGGATAATATATTTATTCAATATATTATCCTTTTATCAATGTATTCTTAATTTGTTGATAGTTAGACTTCCAGTAATTTTAGTGAGCATTCAGAAGATTAATCTTCTACTTAATGTACTACTTGTGTAATGTACGTGTCTGTGTATTCACACTTTGGAAATTTTATTTTGTCTGCTTAGTGGTTCACTAAGTTTTTGGAATGATTATTATCGAAATGAATTGTAATTAACAAATAATTTTCTCTCTAATATTGAAATCTTACTTAATAATTTTATTGTTCTCTTTTAAGTAAAGAAATTCTGATTGTTAGAGGATTAATTTGTTTTGTCTTGAGTTCTATCGATTTGAGCTACAAATTAATAGCAGTAATTTACAATTAATAAAGTTTTGAATATTTAATTTCATTCTGCATTTTAAATTCTCCATGACGAAGATTAGCAATGAAACTAAAACTAACTCCAAAATAGTATCGTTTATGCGTGATAAATTATAAATTCCAAAGGTAAATAATTTAAAATCCTAAATTACATCAGAATCTCAATTGTCGACAAAATAGTTTATACTTCATACTTGATGTATCTTAAAGCTCCACCTAAATACCAATTACAAATCACTTACAATTCAAATAATTTAAAGAAAATTGTCCTAAACTTGTATTCTAATTAATTGACAACATTATCCTATTAATATTCGTTCATAATTACCCTGCACAGTCTGAATTATTCCAAAACACCGTTTCAAGATTTGGATTTTATTACTCGAGGAAATTATCGTAAAGAATACGAAATAATCAGTTTGGAATAATTTCATCGGAAATGTTTCATTTTAGGTGACAAATCAGAAAGTAAATAAATACCGATTATTTGCCAATTAGATGGTGAATGTATTCACACTGACGTAAGTGTCAAGATACACAAACGCGATGTCTAAGTCAACGATCGTTTGTATAGGGAAGAAGTAAGAATGAAGTGGTGCTCGTTGTAAGTCGTCAGACTCATCCGGATTAAGTACGTCCCTGTTTGTATCCTACTCGGTCATTCAAATCACCGCTCGTGGAAATGAGATGGGCGGCCGAACCTTGTAGTCGCACACCTCGCCTCCCCCTCGTGGCCACGTTACAGGGTGATTCAACAAGAATCAGCTGAGAGTTCTAATTTCTCGACTATCATATCTTTAAGCTAATTTGCGGCCAGCCGTCACCGCTTGCAACAGGACCGCCGATAACCTTTCAAATTTCACTCCCCTGTTTCGATCCGGTTTGATAAATTAAATATCGAAACACCGTTACGCGTGGATCTTCCAAGTGTACACATACACACACACACACACACACACATATATATATAGTAAGAAATAGTAGCTTACCAAAGATAGTTATTATAGAAAAATTTCTACATTTCTACATACAAGTAACAAATATATTGTATACATGCAACACACATTGTATAAATACTATACATATAATAAATGTAATATATTTGTATATATTTATAACATACATTAGATATATAATAGACGTGTATATTCGCACAATATGATGAAGCATGTGACAAACGTTTTGATATTTTATGAACAGTATACTGACTGATGACACGAGTGTTGTGATAATATTAATCAAGTGTTGAAACAAATCTAGAAACATCCGTACACATTGATTTAATTAATATAGATACAATATTTTTAGATTTGTTTCGGACAAATTGCTCTCACTTCACTGCAATTCACACCTGGATGGAAACTTGCCCAAGGAAACGTTTTTCGTGAGCAACTATACGCGAACAGAAAGAAACGACTTGACGCGGAGGAGAGGTCGGTGGGACGGAACTTGGCGGATAAGGAGGGAATAGTAAGAAAAGATCGGGAGATCGGGAGATCGGGAGATTGAAACGCATCGGAGCGAAGGGGAACGAAAAGTTGATCCTCTCCTGGAAATGCCGGGCGACCAATTGTTCGTAGAGGGACGAGATTCTTTCTGTTGTCAGGAATTCAACTCGCGAGTCCGAACGACAAAGTAAATTCCTGAACGACAAAGGATGCACGGGTGCGGTGAAACGGATCCGGGGATTTCTCGAGAGGCCAAAAAAAAAGGGGCCGATCGCTCGTAATTGGGCCTGCACATCCCTTTACCTTGTCGTTCGTGCCACTTGTCCCTCGCTGGTTCATCTCCCAAAGATCAAGAAAGATCGTACGATGAGATTGACGCTTTTTTCCCCCTACCCCATCGGCCGCCATCGATTCAACCGGTCTATATATGCCTATATACAGGGTAATGGTCTTCCTTCGTCTCTTTCGCCAGCGTGGCTGCCGAATTATTGCTTCATTACCGATTGCTTCGCGAGAAGCAAGACGAAATCGCGCGCGTGAGCTCGATAACGATTACCGTAATTGAGATTTCCTTTGCTCGGTTGATTGCTTCCTGGTAAAAATGGTACGTGTATCTCGGCTCCTTTATTTCTTTCTCTTGTGACTTTATCTCTAGCGTGTTTGCCTTAAAAGATTGAAGTTTCAACTGTTCGTTAGGATTGTCGATCACTGTACATATGTATATGGTCATTAAACAAGGACCATTTTCAACACCTTACGTATTTGTATCGTATAATTATGTTGTTAGTTAGTATGGATACCACTACTTACGTGCGTTTGGTATTATGATGCATGTAATAATAAATTTGATTAATTTCAATGCCAGAAATTTTTCGTCAGGGATGTTAAAGTAAAATAATAGAGCTTTACGATATAATAAATTGCACAAGTTTCTACTTATATATTTATCTAATTATCATCTACTGCTTATATGAGTTCATTTAAAATCTTTAAAAATACATTGTTTTATATCCATAAAATTTACAAAATAGCCCCAATGACAAGACACCTACATATAGCTAATTTAAATTACTGGTTTTAATTTTTCTATCAAAAGATCATTTCTCTGACATATGTCTGTCTATTGATATACGATATTTTTTTATCAGATAGCTACAGGTTACGTTTCTTTAAGTGACCCCCACACCAAATTAATTCTTTTTCCTTTCTTCTTCTCACGATAGAAAATTTTACATCGCTCTTTTCGACCTAATCTTTAGAAAAATGTTTTACTTCGACCGAGATGGGGGGACGGGGGAAGAAGTGTATCTCTCGTATTCAAGTCCTGTAGCCTAAATCCACCACTATTTATGGTCGGGACATCCATGAAAAAGTCGTTCTTCCCTGGATTCTGTCAGAGGAATTTCGTTATCTTCAAGATCTAAGCGACTTAAAACTCGAGCACCTTGATCTCGTCTGGTAATCAAGGAATCGATCTTAAGACGACGTCTCCCATTTGAGAAGACTGTGTTCCAGCAATTTTTATGTTTTTTTTTTTTTTTTTTTTTTTTTTAGGTAAATTCGTTTCGTACAACGTGCAAGACTGTAAAGTTACGATTAGACGGAGTCTACGATAGTTAATTACAAAAATTACGGAGCGTCAAAGGATCGATCATCAATTAATCTTCCAGCAAGTGAGAAAGGACTCTTTGCAAAGTCCACCAATCACCAATTGCGTTAACGATTCGTGAATGAACTCGAACGAACAGCCCCTCGGTGTACCTCGAAAAAGAAAGAAATCCGCTCGCGCTGGCTCTCCCCGAGTTTACGATCCTCCTCGTACGTGTATATACACATGTGTGTAAGGCGCCCCGCGTGTAGCTTGTTTTAAACAAAATTCACGCGACGCGCGAACCCGGGGAGAAAAAGGAAGAAGCAGGGGAAGGCCAGCGGCACCACGACAAATCCCGGTGACGTAATTTCAGACGGTCGTCGAACCTGAGACCTCGGGAGAGCCGCACCACGAGTGAAAGAAAGAGGGAGAGACTCGTAGACTTTCATTCATTCAGGGTGGGGACACGTGCGCACGTTTGCACGCTGCACCTCGTGAAAATCGTAATCGCGAAATTCCCTCGTCTCCGTAGGGTTATCCGTAGTTTATCGACGCGACGAGACCAGAACGGGTCTGTGTATGTAAGTACATGTGTGTTAGAAGCTTCACTTGTATCGATCAGCTGTTGGCAATCAGATATCGACGAGGTTCACGCAGCTCCACTTTTCACTACGTATATCCCATTTCAGATATGATCTTCTTAAATGATCTAGCGTGGAAAAAACAAGTTGATGATAATTTTGTCGATCAGCCATGTTTGACGGAGTACCGGATTTTTAATTGCGAATACTAAATATTCGTGCGATCTGAATCATGAGTGAATCTAGTCTGTATTTCCGTTGGATACTCTTTTAATGCTTACTAAATCAGCACTCAAGAACGTAGGTCAAGACGGTCGCTGACCCATATATTTAATGTCCTCTTGGCATCAATCGTTATTTATCGATTTTCAAACGACCTACGGCAGGGCAATCAAACTTTGAATATGACTGGCTAGATCGAACTAACAAAACTCGCGGGCCATGAATCAGAATTTCTATAATCTTCAACTGAAGAAGAATCTCTAGTAATTTTCACCGAACAATCAACATCGTACAGAGTTTTTCACCAGGTAAAGCATTCCTACATTTCATCGATCGCGGAGTAAAGTAGTCTCATTTATGGTTCATCACTTGGTTAAACAAGACAAGTTCACAGTCCAGTGCTGTGAAATTAAACACATTTTAATAACCAAAGGCCACGCTCGAGTAAGTCGCTACAGCTCTTCTATTGATTTATTTGAAATTAGCTGAAAGTGGTGCTGTCTCTTTATTGCAGCGATCTCTTTAACTAAGAACAAGGGTTTCTTAATCCTTATTCGTCACTTAATTTGTCCAATTTGGTGTCAAATTGATACAACAAAAGAGCAGATAGCTAAATTTGCAAAGTCTTTATAATAATCAAGTTTTTAATAATCAAGTTCATCAATTGTCAATGAATCAATTTCGTATCGTGATCTTATTCTCCCTAGTTTTTTCTAACGTTATGATTATTTATTTCGGACTCGTTAGAATCATGCTTTAAAACTACGCGTCTTCGACAAAATAATGAAATAATTAGAAGGATGCAATGTGTTGCCTGCATTATTCGCAACTCTGGTGGCATCGAAAACATACGTTATACATTAAAAAGATGCCTGTACAATATGAGATTAATCTAAAAAAAAGTGTGTCAAACTGTTTTCTTCTTTTTTTTTTTTTTTAATAAATAATTTGCACCGTGACGATCTCATAAACCAGTGATCCAGTGTTATATGTATTATGCATTTATGTTAATATATCTGCAATTATGTACGTGTGATCGTACGTTTATTCGTCACATAGAATATTGGCAATGGCCATTTCGTCGGAAAGATTCGGATACCCTCTCTCTCCCTCTGTTGTTTCAGGGATCATGGGACCAACGTGTCATCTGACAGTGGTGATCGCGCTGTTCCTTCAGACGACCATGCTACACGCTCATCGCGAGCACAAGGTTTCTCGATCTTCCCGCGATCTACCCATTCCCTTCTCGCTTCGTTCGTCGAGTAACCATCGATTATTAATTATTTAAGGTGCACAACATCGTGCTGTATCCCGACAAGCACAGCTGGTGCAAAACGACCCCGATAAAGCAAGTGGTCACGTGGCCGCAGTGTTCCTCGCAAGAACTCGACAACAACGTCTGCGTGGGAGCCTGTTTCTCGTACATGGTGCCGCACAGTGAACCTTCTGCTCCCGGTGACCTGATCAGACCTTATTGCGACTCTTGTCAACCTTTGGACAGCATCTGGCACACGGTAGGTGAATAAATTACGTAAATCGTTGAGAAACTTGGGATCAAGGTTCTTTGCATTTATCTTGGAACTTGCTGTTAGTTTGAGGACTTAGGAGTGAACGTTAAATGAAATCTCCTGACTTCAATCGATGATACAATCATTATTGTTCGAAACCTTGAGAATAACATAATTATGATTGATTGGTTTTCGAACTGTTTACTTGCGTTAAAGAAATTAAAAAAATTTACAAAAAAGTGTTGAAGAGTCCCACATCACCAAAGTAGATATAATATTAATTTTTTTATATTTAGGAATATTCCAACTGTCTAAATAATACTTATGAGCAAGCAGCATGCATATAGAGTACACGGAACACTGGAAACCATATATTAACGAATCCGTATAACCTTCCAGGTCACGCTGGATTGCAAAGATGAAACGAACAACGCAATCACGATGCAGAAGAAAGTCCAAATCATCACCAACTGTTCCTGCAGCTCCTGCATGGAGACATCCAGGATCAAGCCGGACTACAACACTTTGCTTCAGTCATTAACCCAAGAGAATTTAGACAAGAACGTCAACGTCCCTCACGAGACGCCGGATCTCCTGGAGAATCCCAACTTGAACTCCTCCAAGAACACCACCAAGGACGGTGTCCAGGCTAACGAGAGATTCATGCAACTCTTCAAACAACTGAAGGACTCCGAGAAGTTGGAGCAGTCTGGTACTAAGGAGCTGTTCTCCAAGTTCGACGAGGACATCGATTTCGACAAACTGCGAGAGTTGTTGGACAAGTACGGGCAAGAAGAGGAGAAGCAGCACACCCATCGGCACGTGCATCAACATCAGCATCAATCGAGTGGGAAACAACAGCAGCAACAACAGCAACAGCATCAGACTGTGCTTCATCGAGGGCCGCATCACTCGATGGTTTTAGATCCTGACGTGAAGGAGAAGATCGTTGTCGAGCCGCCTTATCTTCATCCAGCTGTTCCTGGACAGGAGATCAGCTACCACGACAACGTGTTGGGGGATAAAGATAAGAAGAAGGATTTCTGAACGACGGCGATGAAAAGAAAAGAAAGAAAAAAAAAAAAAACGCGTGGCTGATAGAATTTCGAGTAAAGTTGGCATTCGACGGACAAGATGATTCTTTTTTCCCATGTTTGTTAAGATTCGTTCGTGACCTAGTCCCGTACTAATATTCGTTCGATTCGATTTGTTATTATAGAAAATGAGATCCAGAATGTCTAGCAATGCGAATATATAGTGGACACGGAAAGTATTTGCACACCATGGTACTTTATTGTGGCGTTTATATGGTATTTAATTCTTTGGGACATGCTGGTATGAAAAATGTCCCTTTTTTTAGTACTTGAACGTGTATGACGAAACGTCGTTCGCACTATCGTTAAATTGTGAAATTCTGTACTTCAGATAGAATAAAAAGGAAAAATTCTGTGGCAGATCAAAATCATTTTTTCTCTTAAAATATTGTGTCTCAAAATGTTTTCAAAAGGTTCAAGTATATTAAAGAATGATTGAAAAATGAAGTTTTTTTTCGCCTGTTCTTGGTTTCTCAACTTTAAATATAAAATACAAAGGATCAAGTGTACAAAAAGTAACTTTCTTATAATTTTGTGAAAAGAATTGTACGATAAATTTTAAGGGATCTGTATATTTATATATTTGTAACATAAGGAATAGATTAAAGTTTTATGAGAAAAAAATCGTGTAAGAATCTACTTGAGCTAATTTCAAAACATGAAGCCTCTACTTTTATAATACTGCTTTTTTTTTTTTTTAATTTTTTATCTCTTTGTGTCATTTAAAAGACATAGAAACATAGTCAGATTGTTTGCAGAGATTTCGCTAACAAAATTAAAAATTCAGAAACTAACTGTGATGAATTATTCAGTTTCCAAGTCAGGAGGCCAAAAGCATGGCGATTCTTCGAATCATCTTTATGTAAATTTAATATTATGAAATATTGTGAAACGTAAAACGTCTGATTAAAAAGAAAATGCCTTATTGGAAAATGAAGGTGTGTGCAAATGCTTTTTTGTATTTGTAAATAGGAAAAATTTCTCGCCTTTACTTCTATGTATACCTTTTAATAAGCAAAATATGGATATTTCTTGAAGTATTAGCCTTGAGAAGCAAGAAAACTTGGATTCGATGTGAGAAACCGAGAAATCATATTTAGGGAATGTTGTTGAGTCGACGATACGGAAAGGACGAAAAAGAAGAGAGAGAAATTCTAATATATATTTAATTATTATTATATTAATTAACTATTTAATATACTCGCGCGTCTAACGAAGAAATATACTCGAGGAATATGCACAAAAGTCTTGGGACTGCATTTATTAAAAAACTGGAAAAAATTGAACGATATTTTATAAAAGTTGAACAACAAAAACGACTGTAAATTGTTAATTGTATTATATGGTTCACGTGCAATTTAAAAATTTTATCGTCTGCGATAAACACTGAATAATAAAAGATATTAAATATCATACATGATGTTTAAAAAGATATAATCTTTTGGTATCATATTATAATATTATTTATATATGTTAACGTATGTATACAATATAACATATAGTTCATGAAAGTATTCAAATACTTAGAAAAATATTTTATGCATATAGTATGTGTGTCGTGTAATTTTGAAATTTTATTGACGTCAAGATTGAAACACGTTTAATATATAGACATTTAACACATCTTAATAGTCACATAAGCATTTAAACGGTCACAATCCATTATATCAATATTCGTCAATAATCATCTTGGATCAAGTTACATTTAATAGTCATGATTGATGACTTATTATATGCTTCAGATGACTGTAGTGATATTACAAGATACATGTTACATTTGCAATATAAATATCTCGCTGTAGTGTTAAAATAAAATTTCAAAATGTTTCACATAACACGCGTAGTATAACATGAAAATTTTTGCTACGATGGACGTTCGAATATTTTCGTGAGCCACTGTGTATAATATTACAATATGTTGCATACATTATAATAAGACATTGGGGGGAAAAAATGTCGTAGGACTTTCGAGCGGAAGTGTACGTTCGTTCAGAATTTTTCTAGCTGATAGTTAGCAACCACTATAAAATAAACGTCTAAAGGCGTTGTTCTATCTTGTTGACTGCTTCAGAAGTACGTATACATTGTATCCATTGTCTCGCAGAAAATAAACGAAATCCGTAAGACATTCCCCCGGCGTATCCCCGATTATTTTCCCAACGTCGGTCTCCCACTATTCGAAGAATTACCGGCAAATAGAATTCCTGAGGAAAGGAAAACAATCACGAACGAAAAGGAAACGAACACACACGGGAGAAAGGAAAGTCGGGCAGACGTCGACTTGGCAAATCGTACAGCGAGCGTGCAAGGAATGCATATAAAAGCGATTGGAATCTCGCTCGGAATCAATAAAAATGAAAGAGAGAGAGAGAGAGAGACAGGCTTTATTTGGAACGAAATAGAGAACAACAAATAACGAATTGTTTCGAGCAAATTATATATTTCAATGAATAATCTGAAATCTATATTTGTGACGAGATTGAGAAATTATATATATAAGATGAAAATTGAAATGAATGATTATTTCGTTCAAGATAATCCGGAGAAAAGTCATTCTCGTGAACTAAAGTGTGATTATATTTTGAACGACATCTAACTAATAAGATCATATATTCATCATTTTTTTAAAAATATGCTATTCGAATTATTACATTGCACTACGACAACAAGTGTAACATAATTTTATGACAAACATTATAGAATGGTAATATAATATACAATAAAGAAATATAGTAATATAATATGTATTGTACTACTCGAAGACACGAGCAACTAATCTCGTCTATTTCACAACTTTCTCCTCGGATAAAAACGAAACGATTCATCGGTTTTCTTCGCGAGATCCGTTCACTTTCTTTACACGTGCTTCTTGCAATCGCTTCTAACGTAATTTTTCCAAGAAATTCGCAAGTTAAGCGCTTACTGTCATTTCTCTCAGCGTGCTCCGAATTATCAGAGAGATAAAGTGCCAACTTTGGAGGGAAATTACTGAAACTTTGTTACAGTAAGTGAGACTTCGTTACAGATGAAGTTGGCTAATGGCCTGGAACTTCCCTTCGGAGCCTCATCGATGAGCCATCAATTGTGCATGATTAATCTCACGGTAATTCCGTCAAACAGCCACAGTGAATTTGATTTATTCATTTGTTCAATGAGAAGCTGGACGAAGTATTTGCACGGAACAAAATTTACTGGACGAAATGGAATAAAAATTAGCTAGAAGTTAAGTACATATGAAGAACAGGGAGTATAAGAAATTAATTCTTATCGTTATCATCGTGGTACCATTGGACTCATACTGGGAATCGTAATAAAATTAAATTACGTAGTTCTTTCTATTTTTGTTTGATTGAATTTTGTTTGATTGATTGATTTCTGTCGTCGGGGAAAGTAAAATCAAATCGCCTATTGAAATTTAATAATCCAACATAAATCGTATGCATACTTAAGGATGTCTGTACTACTTTCCACATATGCATGTGAATCTGAGAAACTGCCGACCCATAAATTGAAACGAAAAAAAAAAAAAAAAAAAA
>CAJDYZ010007677.1:83108-94947 GCA_903986555.1 Heterotrigona itama
ATTAATTGAAAGGAATTGCAAATATTTCGTTAATAAAATGTTAATCCTTAGTGGGTTCATGAAGCTTATAGCCTTCTTGTTAAATGAGATTCCATCCCAGTAGTAGAGGGTTAACTTTAAAACTCCTAACCTTTGACTTCTCACATAAATTCCTACTTCAAGACGCATACTTCGTTCGTCTTGTCTTGTGCATAGTGTTTTCCATTTCAGACTCTTGTAAGTGTGATAAGAAATTCTCTCTTCCACGATTGATCATCTCGTATGCATACAATATTCCTTACATGTAATATTTGAATCTTTTTGCACAAGACAAATAATTTTAATTATCCTCGAAATTACTATTTTATCAGACTGGCTTCAAGAGGTCCTCCTTAGGAGTTCTGAGTTCTATTAATTATGAGAAACGAGACTTTGGACGCGATGGAATGCTCCCTATAGAGGAAGAGGGATCGTTAGATGGTATACGACGAAGTTGTATCGTGTCTGGTCGCACGTTTCTCTTCAAAACTTCTATCGAACGATGTTACGTAAACGGGGAGTGGTGTTTAAGCAATCGGTAGAACGGTACCGAAGCGTGCATCCTTAATGCTTGTCCTCTTTGCCCGTCTCGTTTTGGAAAAGAACGGAAGTACTTTCACTGGCTACGAGATCGGAAAGTTGAACATTTCGATAGCCATGGAAGCCATTGCCAATTCGCCACTCGAGAAATCTCACTTTTCTCTCCCGATCCTCTTGCTGTCCATCCACCAACGATTTCTTCATCGCCAGTATTTGCATGACGCTCGAATATCATTATTAGACATTATGCAATTCGTTTCCCTTTGCTAAATATCGTAACAGATTCTTTATCTTATCGACATTTGTTGGATTATTCCGTGCATTCTCCGCGTCTCTGCATCCTTAAACTTTTTGGATCAACATCCACGTGGTACGTGTTCAAGATGGTTGATCATGATATATACCAATTAATTACTGAATATTACAACGTGTGCTATACTTTCGACATTTTACACATTTTTGCACGTTATGTGCAGTTTGTTTCTTCTATGTTTCGTAGAGATTACAGAAATATGTTAATAGATGATTTTCCATTAGTATAGAAAGTCTCGATATTTAGTGGGATCATCTTTAATCACTTTCAATTATTAGTAAGTTGTATTTAAGATGACTGTTTATGTGTAAGACACTAAGTTTTTACTAAATGTGTATTGACTATAAATATGTAAATATTTTGCATATAATTATTATATAATCAGAAAATTTCCTTTTCCGACGTTGAAAAATATTCTAGATTCTTTAACGACTTTGGAATATTTTTCTAACTTTATATTAAATATACAATTATACTAATATGAATATTAATATTTAATGTCAAGATTATTATTTAATATTAAGAATATTAAGATCAATTTATGCATTACGGATACATAATTTTTAAAGTAATTTTTCTAATTTCATATCGAAATTCACTTTTTCCATATTCCAAAGTAATACCAATCTAATTCAACGAGAAACTAAATCCAACTGACCGAATTACTTTCAATGATAGAAACTCGATTACTTCGTTGCACGCTCGTGTATCATTAAATGATCATTGAATCTCGTTAATTACATTAGCGTTGGATTTCTGTCCATTAATTTGCCATCCGTGGAAACTTAAATCACGGTAAAGGTTACGAGTAAAAGGCCAACAATTTATTCGTTAGTAACAGCTACCTCGATCAACCATTAAAATCACTAGTTTTATTTACCTATCTCATCGTTATGCACGTTTTACTCGGCGAACCAGGTGATAGTGGCTTTCTTTCAAAAGCTAATCCCAGACCTTCTCACTTTCACTCAATTTTTTCCAATCACTATTATTGTGTTATAATTTCGAACGCATCTAGTTCAATGGAGGCTTGTATAATTATTACATGCATTTTTAAGTCACATATTACTTGGCTAACATTCGCATTTTATTATTTCATTTCATTATTCATTACTTTATTTCATCTTCTAAATTTTATTATCTCGTTATTTAGTATTAGAAGTTTACTATCAGGAGTAAAGAGAAAAAGGATTCTTAACAAATTACGTTGAACATAATTAGAAAGAATTTCACTGAAGTCGAAATTTTTAATTTTCATTTTTTATATTTCTATATTCTTATTCTATTCTTTTAGTTAGAAAAGTTAGTATTTTAGTACTAGTCCCTTGCTCGACGAAATGTTGAAAAAGATTTCACTGCGAAACGTTTACTCGTTACTTCTCTACTTACCGATCTGTCGAAGCAAACCAATCTCGTTCTTGCAACCTTCTTCCGAGCATCTGCTCTCTTCCTTCCTTTCAGCTTCCACGCAGCTCAAACTTCGCCACCGTCTCTTCTTCTTCCTCTTCTTCTTCCTCTTCTTCTATCCTGAACAGTCTTCACCACCATAACACAACGGTTCTCACTGATATATCGCAATCACCCCCGATCTACCTATCGCGACTATTGCATCGAATGAATCACAATCACCAAAGATCTTCCTCATGCTTTTTCACTAGCTTTCGATCATCTTCACATCTCTCCTCTTCTTTCGAAGAGGGAAACTCTACTTGGAAATTTCAGTGTTCCTTCAACTCTGTTTCAACCAAGTTTCTTCACAGTGCGTCGACTCTCTCGATTCACCAGCGGTTTTTTTCCCTATAATTCTATCGGTCACTGAGTATCGAAGTAAATTCGAATCGAGCCGAGGATCATTCCAAGGAGGAAGGAAGATCCACACGATGGAGGGCCTGCACCATGTCTATCCTCTCGTCTCGAGGAGTCCCGATCGCCTGCTTGTCGTTGCCCACCGTCCGCTACGTCGGCTCTCACTTTCTCCGGCGAGTAGTTTCATTTCGGTAGGTAAAACTCTCTCGCGTGCCTCCCACCAGATCGACACCGGCTGCTCGAGTCTTCTCCTTGTGTCTGATCGAACGGGAAAATCGAACGGATCGGAAAGATCGTCCTTCGATCCATCACCGCGAAGTGGCGTTTCCTTTTTCTTGGTAATTCTTCGGGATCGTGACTCACTGTGAGTGAAACCACTGACCTTCTTAGTAGCTTGTGATCTTGTCTGTGCATCGTCAACTGTATCACAAACTTAGAATTCCTTTCATAGAAATTAAGAAAAATACTATATATAAGATGTTCTGTTTATCTCGCAATTTAGGTGTCAGTCTTCCGTACCTTTATGGATTTTACGTTCTCTATCCAATGTTTTTTAAGATGTTTGAACTTTTACAATTTTCTTACTTCTTCACCTGTTGTATAGTTTAAAAAAAAAAACAAAGTAACGCTTTGAAGTAGCGCGAAGTTAAATAAAGATAGAGAGTGTCAGAGCGAACGTGAAGAAATTAAAAAAAATAAGCATAAGTTAGCAGGAGTTTAAGTTAAGTTCGTTCGTGAATAAAATAGATGGATTGTGGTTCTTAGTATCCGCTTAAGAGATTCCTCTTGAGCGAGAAGAAAGTTTAGAATAAGTATTAGCCACGCGGGTAGGGAAGTTTCTCGTTAAATTGACAAAAGCGTAAATAAACGAGACGCAAAATGGATTATTAAATGACACAATCTTCTCTGGACTCACGGTTTGTTATAGCGAGATATGAAACTTATTAGACGATCGCTTTGACAAGTATAACCTTTTTCATAGTTGTCATCTCAAGCTGATTCGACGAGCATTTCCGTTTCATTTGCATTTCTTTGAGATCATTTTGATCTTACCATTAGTATATCATTTTAGTATTTTTCATTACAATTGAAAATTTAAAGTGCTTTATTGTACACATTTGTCCATTACAGTCGGGAAATCACTAAATTGAATTCATCCAAATTATTTTTTGAAATTTGTTATTTTACCGTGTTTGATTTTCTTCGTCCGATTTATGACATTTAATTATTAAATTTCGGATTTCTCTGTATTTATGGGGAGTGCGAACATATACATAATTCATCTAAAGTGCAAGTAGCTAATAGAACGTTTATTGCAAGATATAATAGGTAGAATTTCTATTCAGATTTCACTTCTTTAGTTACGTTCACATAGATAAATGCCAAAATGCTAAGATACTTAAAATACTTAAAAGAATGTTTGTTACGTGAGAATCTCAAACATTTCAAAGATATTACAGAAAAAAGTATCCAGATATTACATAAATTCCCTGTATATTTTAATCAATCACAAAGTGTTGTTTTATATATTTATTACAAAATTATGAACCACAAAACATCACTTCATGTATTTATCCTAAAATTACATTGAGCTAGAAATTCTTCAGTCAAACACTAACAGCAAAAGTGAAAGAGAAAAAAAGTAAATAAAAAACAGTGTAACGAGATCGATTTTTATTGAAAGATTACTAAACTCGAAGCAACCGTGAGACTTCTTCCTCTCCAGGAAGAAGCTGATTTCCAAATCGTCTTTGCATTGTCAACATAATCAGTAGCTTTCTTCCTCTTTCGACGATGATTTTACACAGTTTGCTCGTTCCCTAAAACGGTTAGGAAGTGATTCCAAGTAATTAATAACTGCAACCATTAATTCTGCAGAAAGAAGAAAAAAATAAAAAAAAAAAAAAATAAATGCCGACCATTGTATCACTGAACAAGAGCATGAAGAGAGAACCGCGGCAAAATCGATATAGTCGAGGAGCGTCGTTGTTCGATACGATTTACATCCGCGGGCCGCGAACGAGCGAAAATGTAAAAATCTCGTGGCCGTGAAACGAAGATTCTGTTCACAAGAAATCGCGAAGAAATCGATATCTAATCAAGCCGTGTGTGAGCAATTGGAAAGTCCGAGTAACGTGGAATCAATTGAATCTCATAAGCTTTCAGCTATGAGGATCCTCCGCGTTCCTTTTCTGTACGTATGTGCAATTTTCTAGTCGATTGAAATTCGTTGTCGTAACGATATTACACGGGGAAACATTGTAAATGGCGATTGATTTCTATGTAAATTCCATATCTTTATGAACAACGTACGCAACGTATTAATTTGATGTGCTTTGATTCGCCTGCTGAACTATGTTATAGTTGTGTTTAAAGGAGTTTTACCTGTTAGAAACTATAAAGACCATTCTCATCTTTTAGGTATCTTTACGTATTTGCGTAATTTTTCACAAGTACATCGAAGTAATACATCTAATAATAATATCTTTTACTCATTTTAAACTTTCATTATCGTGTCTTACAAGCTCTAGGCATTAAATATGTTTTTAACCAATTTCTTTAGAAATAAATCAAATTTATATTTCTACTTTCTATTACAATGATCTTCAATTATATTAAATTACATTAGAAAGATCTTAATCTTAGATTACATTAAAAAAAGAAACAATTGATTCGATAACGCTATTATAAAAATTATAACATTGTTATGAATATATGTAGTGTAACAATTTTGCTGTTCGAATGTTGCTAATATATAATAAATTATATATTAGAATAGTTTAAAAAGCTAAAATACTCGACAAATGAGAACTCTAATATAAAAATTTGCTTACGGAAATACATACTATTTGTGTCAAATCTAATTTAGACACACGCGTGTGAATATGAAATTACCCGCCATCCGAAGGTTAATTAGTACTTGTATAGAAATCGTGTATGTATGAAATGGTCGAGTAGGAAACGTAGCTGAGAACTTTCTCAAAACTAGATTTCTCGAGTATAAAGCTAGAGATGAGTGACTTTTTTGATCTCGTGCTACGTGTGATTTAAAAGGCAAAGGAATTGTCGAAAACAGTTCTCCACCGGTCCTCTTTCTTGGACCACTGATTTGTCCACTTTCTCCGCTTTTTCAACGAATTATTCGTCCAGTGATCATTAGGCTACGCATACTTATACATTCGTGAAGAATTTTAATGTACAATATCTAGAAATATAATATACGTATAGATATAATAAATAAATACAAATGTAATATATAATAGATAATGAACATAAATATATTTATATAAATAAAATGTAAAAGAATAAATTAGCCGTTGGAAAATTGTTTTATATACTAAATATCATAACGTGTACTACATGTCGGATATTTTATACATTTTATACAGTTTTGCTTCTTCCAATTTTCCAGCATTATCCATTTACACCAATATCTATATTTATTTTATTTTTCTGTTATCCAATGTTGTTCATCTGTGAAATTTATTACTATTTTATGATTCAAATGATTAAGAGATTAAGTAACCAATTCTAAAGAAAAAGGACTTTCAGTTCGAATCGAGGCGAAGACGTCAGGATGAAGAGAAATAATACTCGCAGTCGACGTGGAATTTTGCAATTTCATCGAACTAAGAATCGTAACTCGTTTATTTAGAGACCGAATGTCACTCTTGCTCACGTAATATCCTGGTGTAAATGTTTTCTCCCGCGTAACTCTGTCGGAACGCTTACATCCGTTTTGGTGATATGTCGTCTCAAGGACCGCTACGTAAGATCGAGTTAAGAGTACTATGAAATTCTTCTCGGAGTCTGAACAAGTCCAGGAACTCTGTAAATATTCTTTAATTAATTCGTTGAATTGTAAACCTTGATCGCATTCTATGCGTGTCACACTGGCAAGAAAAAGAGAAGAAAATCATCGTTCAAGTATGTTCGTTTCTTGGCAATTAGACGTTGAGAAATTTTACTCACTGACGTGGATTATAAGTGGAAATGTCGCAGAAATAATTCTTTCACGAACTGGAACAACAATCGAGAATGATAAATAGATTGTGGATTTTTATGCATCCATAGAAAATTTGAAAATGCAGGTAAAATGAAAAAATATATGAAATATATATAAAGCTTTCTATGACATTTAATATATAATTGAATATGCATACGTTGTTCATGTTTCATATTCTATGTCAAAGTGTCTTATCACTGTGACAGTGTTTCTTATCTATTACGTAAATGCTATTTATAGACGATGACCAAGTTTTCGAATTTTCATTACAATTATATTTTAATAATTACTTAATTATAATTATCATTTAAGACCAAAACTACATTTTAATTATCATTTCTAAATGTCATTCGAAACATCAACTTGATTCGATCTTCTTTCAATCAGATTCAACGTCTTCAATTCATTCACTTCGTAGATATATATAATTTAATATCTATCGGGAAATGGAAAATCTATTGTCCAGAAATTCCATTAACCAAATACATTAATTTCCCCGTATATTAGACTCTACTTACTGCTCCATCATCCCATATTTACACGCGAGAGTTTCCTCATTTTCATTCATCAGAACGAGAATCTACAATCTCGAGCTACTAATTATTCAATCTCTAATAGCTATTCTAGCCAGCTAGTCAGAAAGACATCCGGACGTACGAAGACGAGCACATTGCGTGACAGTGTTACACGATAGCGTATATCGATGAAGAAAGTAAGAGCGTTCCACGGGACGGAAGTGGTGAATTTAGGTGACGCTGTTATACAGTGTACAAAACCAACGAGGCGAAAGCGGTCTTCGAATAAAAAAAATTCTGAGCTACTTCGCCTACGACAATATTTCTTCTCGTGACTTATCCTCCAACACGTTGTCTCATTGTCTCCTTCTCCTCCCCCTCCTCGTACAACGATCAACGGTGATTGAAGGAAAAGTTTCATCGCATTTTTCCGCCTTTTTCGTTTTCTAGGTTGTCAGGTAACACGTATAACGAGCGTTTGTACATATATCATCAAACTGATCTACAATTGAGTCTCCCTCGTTGGGAACGAGCTCTCGATCGCCAGCTGAAATTCCGGTCGGTGTCTATATAATTGTGTATAAGCGTGTAAATTTATCTTGGGCCTTTTGCGCCATTGTACGTGGGACATTCGATGGGAAACAGCGTTTCTGTGATTCAATCAGGTTCCCAGGTTAAGGTCACGTTTACTTACACTCCTGCGCAAAAGTTTTAGAATACTTTTTTAAATTTTTCACATTCACTGTCACGTCTCAGAGATAATGTTTTTTCAATCGTTGGTGAAGATATATAAATAATAAGAAACATATAATACACGTATATAGAAATGAAATATATAAATATTAATTTAACTTCTCTAGTTTTGAGACGAATGCAGTACTTGTCCTAAGAGTTCTGAGCAAAGATTAGTAAGCAGAATGAATAATGGTCTCAATATACATCACTAGTTCTAAATAAATAAATAAATATGATTCGTCGCAAAGATTGCCAAAATAATTAATTGATTCATTGACTTTGCGACGCGTAGTACAATTATTAATAATATATTATAACGATGTGATATAATAACTGGAGTATATATCGTCCAGTTGATACCACAAGCTCGTGTAAGAAAAGTGATAGAGGTTCTTTTGAGAAATCTAGTTTCCTCGTAACTCTATACGATTGGATTTTCAATTCTTTATGACTTGAAATTTATTATTATTTATTACATTAAACCAGGTCAGGTCCAAGGAAAAGGGAAAGAAAAAATATAACAAAAGAACAGAGAACTATATACTCACATTTAAAAGATTTCGTTTCGCCTGTTTGTTGCTCCACTATCGTACTTCATCCTCATAAATTACCTAATATTACAAAGATACCAAACGATTTATTTATAATAATTAATAGTTCCCAGATTTGAATTTGAAATAAATTAAACAATAATATTTTTATCTTAATAGTTGATCTTTGTGTTTTCGGCATCATTTTAGAAGAAAAGATCTTACGCGTCATTTAACTCGATATTACATGGTGACTTAAGATCGTTAACTCGTGTTAATGAAATATTTTTAACGAAATACGCATTGAACCTGTAACTTGCTGTATACTTGTACATCGAGGGAGAAAAAAACTAGGTCGACGCCGACAGAAGCAGAAGTAACAACACTCTCTGGATCATCGTTGCACATTTTATTCATCTAGACGAGTCTGTGGTGCACCTTGTATGCAGCAGTTAGTGCATAACTTTCTCCGTAAACTGGAAAGTCTAATATTTCCTTTGCACTCCCTCTATATAAACGGGTAAACGTAGGTAAATCCTTTCGATCGAATAAAACTTTCATCGTCAAAATCGTAATCGTTCGATCGAATAAACTTTGAAATGTAACGTGACAAGTAGAAATTCAAATGGAAATCAAGATGATTGATTAATTACTTTGATAGTACACATAGTTTCTCACAAAAGTATTCGAACACCTGTATAATAGAAATTTTTAATGAATTTTTATTTGTGTATAAACCGGAGTATTCATACTATTCTTATCTTTCGTGCATAGATTTTATAAAATTGAAAATAAAATATCTTTTAAATTAATAATTCTTATATATATAGGTACATTTTTTTGTAGAGAATATCGTGCTGCATAGATTAATAGATCAAAAAATATATTATTCCATTTAAAAAAAAAAACAAAAAAACAACGGTCATAGCGTTAAATGTCTTCTAGAAAACTCTGCAATTTTTGTTTGAAAAATTTTTAAATAATTTCGAAATTATTTCAACTCGTATTACGAAACTCATCCCATAGATTAGAAAGATTTAATAATTATTGGACTTAATAAAAAAAAATATATATATATATATGTATATTGCAATCTTTGAGTAATTCCATTTATTCCAAGAATTAAGAATAAATTATTAACCCTCATTCTTCTCCAAGTTAATTTGTCCCTTAGTGTCAAATTGATACAGTAGTAAAAAATTAAAATTGCCCGAAAAGATAAATAGCCAAATTTTCTATCCAGTTAATCAACTTTTTTTTACCAACAGTAAATAAACTAAATTTCTGTTCAGATATAAATGTTCAATATTTTATGTCGTGAGAATTAAAAGATCGCGTAGGACCATGTTAACGAGATTGCGTTCTCCGAAATGACGCGGAAGCATCAACGTTAATGGCGGATTTATAATGTATCCCACGTGAATCCATGTAAATGATCGTATTTAGAAGTACGCTTTTTCCATTACTGACTCAGTTTCCCTCGTATAAGTAACAAATCGATGTTTACCGCAAACTCGGACGATAGACATGGTTAACGAACTGCAATTACGTTGAAATTGCGTTTTCTGCAGGTTGCCGGCCGGTTCTGTGTGCTCCGATTACAAACACGTGAATATTTCGTTATTTCTCCGGACGCATGAATATATAAATCATCGTGATTTTATAGAACGAACGACAGCGTTGCTTATTTCAGTGACACAGTTGCAGCTTGGAAAATCGGAATCAATTTCGCTGATTTGCGCGTTTTCATGAAATTGCATACGTGGAATTCTATTGCGTTGCATCATTTACGAAATGCGACTGTGACGGTTACTGGCTTATTATTTATGCTGTTTCTGTAAATTGCTCATGAAAGTATTTGAACGTTTGATACAAAAGAATATTTATAAATGTATCGTGTCTGTTATAAAAATTATTATATTTTCAAATTTTATTGATTCTCTCTCTTTCTCTCTCTATGTATATAACGTTATTATTAAGCTGCATTATTTTTATACGTCCATAAAAAATTACAAATATATACAGTCACTCGCATTAACTCGCATTCAGACTATATATTAACTAACGTGATTTTATAAAATGAAATCTTTGTAAAAAAGTGTCTTCACTTTGTCATCTGCTATATAGCTACAAAAACATGTTAGAATTAAATGAACGACACATGTTGAAAGTAGTGGTTTTGAGTTTCGAAATGAGCCGAAGTTCATTATTGTACGATTCCCTTTTACAAAATTATAACAGTTGCAATATTTCGCGGGCAAATATTAATGTAAATCATTCTATACAATTTACTACAAAGTACAGGGTTTTTTTTCTGCATAAAGTTTGCAGTCTGGAATAAAAATCTAATTAATTATCACTGAGCATTCGTGGGAATTTTTTACATCTGCCAACTTTTATTTTCTTTACTTTTGATTGTGTTAATTAACTAACTCTTTGTATCCCCGTATTAAAGAGCTTTTATCTCGTACAAATAAATAAATTAAATTTCTCTGAATGCATGCTAAAATGCCATTGTGATAAGAACAATTAACGTTCTAGTGAAAAAACGAGGTAAAGGAGAGAAGTTGATAAACTTAGGAAATTCGAAGGGGAAAGTGTTATGGTCACGTTTGGGGTGACATCACGATAAGAGTGAAATGATGTCACACAGTCGTTGTTGCAGTAATACTATTTTCAATTTGCATCGACGCATGCGGAATTAATCATGACACAATGAATACATAGCTATATAGGATAATTCAGGCAACTGTAGCAAGCCATATCTTCCTTTCTTGGTTGAAGTTCCAAAAAGAATATTAAAGAAAAAAGATCAAATGTTCAAAGTGCATCTTGCCACAGTGTATGTGCATTTTCATTTTTAAATTTATTTCTATATCTTGTAATCATAAATTATAATTATAATTATGTATTCTACATTATATTAAAATATAATAAAATATATAATATTGTATTATTTCTGCATATTATATATATTTTTTATATTTCAAATATAATTATTTTTTCCAAACATTCTCATATGAAAACGCGTTCACCGGAATCTATGCGATATATTAACCGTGATTTATTAATATTGAATATTATCTACATACATTTATCATCCTAATTAACGAAGTTTCTAATCCATTATGAAAGCACGCTACTTTATCGAGTTATACTCGCGTCTCATTATATAGTAGATCAGAAAAGTATTGGTACATTCTCTTTTTATTTGAAACACGTACTAAAGTAATATATTAACATTAACTGTTCATCAAAAAATAGTGCACAGTGCTACGTATCTTATAACAAAATAATTTGTTCTAGACTATTCATTCATAGACTAGCTTCTTCACTATATCATTCTTATATGTATTTAGAAATACATCAAATAAGA
>CAJDYZ010007677.1:101527-113590 GCA_903986555.1 Heterotrigona itama
CTGATACGTGTATTTCGTATTTTTTGCGCGTATCGACACTCGTTCGAATCGATTGGAAACAACAAATCATCGCTAAGGACTTTTTGAAAAAATTGAAACCCACTCGTTCCCTCTGACGCGTTTCTCCTCTCGGTTCGTTTCGTTTGCGTAAAAGGGCCAACGAGTCCTCGCAGATGTCTGCAAAAGAACAGAAAACGAGCTAAAGTCGTTGCTTGTTCTTTCAAGAAAAAAAGAGAGAGAGAGAGAGAGAGAGAGAAATCGTCGCGCTTTGAAACGAGAATTATCTCTTTGTACGTAACGTTTACAATTTCGCGACAAAGGGGTAACTTCCTCCTCGCGGAGGAAATTTTCTGACGATTCCCGTCTGCAGGGACAAAGAGGGAAACACCTGTGAACTCTTCGGACTTCGAACAATGTGACAACTTCGAATATCTCGATTTCATCAACGGCAAAGTACCGTGAATTTATGTGAAATTTTATGTGGAAGCTTCAAATAAACAACTGCATTGAAATAATTATTTTCAACGGTACAAAGAGCTAACTATGTTCCGACTCGCGGCACGATCTGTTTGAGAGCCTGCTTTTTCGTATTAGACGTTAGCCGAAACTTTATAACGAGTATCGTTCATAATTTCAGTGAGAATTCGTTGGGAATTTTAAGCTCTGGATTAGTTTCTGTTTCGGTGAAATTTATACCGCGTTAACGAGCAGAGGATATCACTCATTGGTGATTTTAATGCTGGGATATTACGTACTGATAATTAGAAAGTTTCTATTTTTCTCTCTTCTTAACCCTCATTCGCTCCTTCTTTTTCTAACGTGCAGCGTATATTTTCTATGTTTTTTGATAACAAAATGTTCAATCCTCGAACGACATATCATTGTTACGTGACTCACCATGTTCGAAAATGACAAATCTTCGGTTAATGTGCATTCCAGAAGTATTAGGAATACAGCAATGTTTTTTATTTCTTGACACGCTTCTTTTTCAATTTTACAATTATTATTTAACATTAAACTTTTATCATTTTCTTTCTCAAAGGAAGCACAGTATCGCATTAGACTTTCTCTTGTTACGTTCATACATTTTTCTCTCCATCTACGTAAATATTGCTATGAAATATTGAAATATTTGCCGCTCAGAAAATTGAAACATCCTTTATTTCTTTAACGAAATAAACTTCGTATGCTTTTCTGAGGAAGTTATTATTTATATAATTATAAAGTTGGTTTTCAAATACAATTAATTCCTTGCCTTGCAATTTGTTACTTCATGCAAAATATTAATATATAAAATGATATGTCATTTGTATTTATTAATTTAGAGGGCCGACGTTTGAAAATTCGAAATCAATTCTAGACAAATTTCCTCTTTCTTTCAAATTGAAATCGCGATTCCTGACCACGAGCGTGACCTGATGTTATAAAGCAAGGTTCAAAGTTTAAAATTCTAAAATCTTGACATTAAATCTCTCAACGGAAATGTATATATCTAATTTTGTTAATGTCAAATTGATGACACGGTATTTTACTTTTTGTTGTCAAAAATGTCTGACATATGTTGCACGTTAGAAAAAAAATAGATGTTACGTGATAGTACATGCTATAAAGTAATATGACTTTTTGTGTCAAATTGACGCAGAGGACAGATGAGGATTGACATTTAATACTAATTACATTTTCACAAAGAGAATTCTTACCGACGAAATAATCCTAAGGTAGAAGCTCGAGCTCGTTCCGGTTGCTGGCGTCGTTCTCTCGATCGAGATCAACTTGATCCATGAAGTTGAGCACGGCGCTGAATCGATTCACCGACGAAACTGACCGATAATCCGGTGGCGAGTGCTTTCCGTATCTACCATTCCAAAAGAATCGATCTATCCTCGGTACCTCCACTTCCACCAATTTCGGCAACGATTTGCTCGTTTCCTGCGAGTTTTCGTTGCGACCGTACCTGCCTCCCGATACGTAGAAAGCATCTGAAACAGAGATATTAAAATTAGACAGGATTATTAATTGCAATTTAATTCGTCTTTTAATGATAATTATTATCGACAAGAATACGTACTAAATTTCGTATGAATGCACAAAAGTAAAAATGAAATTTAGTTTATAATATTCTTGTAGATTTATTTTCTTCTACTAAATATCCTTGTAGAATTATTTAAGTTCCAGTTGTTAAATAAATTACTGGCTTGAAATGCAAAGAAACAATACAAGAAAAGTAGATGATAAATTAATATGTCAATTATTAATAATTAGACTGCAGAAGAATGAAAATGCAAAATTAGAGAATGCGCGTAATATAAGAAAAAATATATATCGATACGTCGATAAACAATTTTCCAAGATTCTATTCTCAAAACGAATTTACATGGAAATCAGCAATCTATTTGCAATTTACTAAAGCAACAACTTTTAAACGATCTACATTTAAAAACAGATTGTTTTATTTATTATTAGTAGATTGTGGATTTTTGTATAGGATTCGTATTCTTGAAAATATAAATAAAAAAAATAAAACACCCGAAATATTATAGAAAACATTTTACTTTGAGTATTATATTATGTATTATATTGTACGCATTTTGTACAAGTTTGTATTTTAAAATTTCCTATGAATGCATAATATAATTACTAGTGGTTTGAAAAACAGTAGAAATATTTGAAAATTTCTTTAAAATCTATCTAGTCAACGACGTATTATTTTAATCTGTTATGCTTTGCAAATGGAATACGTAATTTCATTCCATTCGACGAGAAGTCTCTGTTATTTTATCAAACAAATCTAATATATTGTGTTAATTAAATTGTGTGTATTTATATTGTTGAAATTCGTAATGTAATACAAATTCTAATAATTTCAAATGTCACGAACTCGAGCGAAATTATTAGATCTCTTGGATTTTTGAGGATGATTTTAAAGATATAAATTTATATAAATTACTAACGAGTGTAGTACCTTCTACATGTTAACGAAGATCATAATTACCTGATAACGGCCATAAATCTGTTGCAAATTTGAAACAAAACAATTTCAGCCAACTCAACTACCTCTGTCTTATAATCATGTACAATTACATATTTGACAATTTCATATTTATAACCAGACATTTTTGCAAATAAGTAACAATACTTTAATGTAACAAATTACAAGTTACAAATTACAGTTTCCGATATCTCAGCCGGAAGTAACGAATCATCGTTATCCAAGTTGGACGAACGTTTCAAGCTTCGTAAAGTTTCCGGTACACATTACAATTTCCACCAGGTGATAAACGATTCTTCGCTTTTTGTGTCGCACGAACGTCAATAGTTAATTGCTTCGTTGAATCGAATTTCACAAAAGCGTTCTTGCGAAAACAGTTATCATTGATTGTTGAGTATATACGCGTATTTTCTTTGACCTTCTTGTTGTTACAAAAAGGATAAATGTTAAAAGTAGCAACGAAGCAAAAGACGAGATGAGAACGGCGAAGAAACTATGAAAAGGAGATGAAATGTTCGAGAAAGAAAAGATTTCCGTAATTGGAAGTACGAAAAGAAACAGAAGGAATCGAAGCGCGGTAATTAATTACGCCATCATTCAATGGTCTTAGGACAAGCTATGCTACATTTATTTGTTTCGAAATTAGAAAAATTAAATGATACTTCATGCGGTAAAGAACCTGAGAAAATATATTGACAATTGGATTGTAAATTGTAAGATAAACGTGATTGTGCGATTAATTATATAATATTGTATCTGCAGAGTATTGTACTGAAAATAATACTATACTATAGTATTGTTTATAATTTACTATGTATTATAATTTACTATTATAGTAGTAAAATTAGTACTGTAATATTATAGTATCGTAACAATAACAATATGCATTATAAAATATACGTGCAATTGAAAAATTTCACTATCTATAGAATGAAATGATATACAATATTGTGTTCTTTATTATTGAAACATGAAATAATATAAATTTACGATTTAATATTAATATTAATATATATCTGTTAATGACATATTGTGTTCTTTATTATGAAACAATGTACAATATATTGTAGTTAGTTATAATTTTTGCATCAGTGTGAAATGAGAATTAATTCGATATACTTTTCTATTTGATATCAATTAAAGATGCATATATCAGTATTAAAAACTGATAAAAATGTTAGTAGATCAAATTCATCAATAGCTCTGATTAAAGCCACAATGTTAAAAAGGTTGAAAATTAAATAGTGTCTTAAAAGTGCCTAAGCAGAGGAACACATCGACTGCAACGAAAGAAGGGTTGTATCTAAACAGGAAATTCTATCACCGTTTCGCGCGAATCGACGAATAGATCCGTCGTTCAGAAAGCGGAAGGGTCGAATAATTAGAAACCGGAAACTGATCTAATTCGAGCAACTGTTCGACCGCAAAACGACCGCGACTCTTTTGATTAGAGCATTGCACACGGAATGCGTGGCAGAAACTAAAAATACGAACACGACTGGGAAATTAAAGGTGATCACGAGTGGAAGAGGAAATAATACACACACAATAATACACGTGTGATATCGCAGAGACTCGAACGAGTGTTCTATGAAAAAGTTAATCAAGGATTATCAATGGATTTTAATCACTAGGTAATAAGTTTTAATTAAAATTTCTAACGATGATTAATTCTTGTAGAAATAATTCTGGCGATTGTTTCAAACGTACGAACTATAACGGATGGTTAATGTGCCAAGAAAAGAGAATGGGTTTGTGTTAATTATGCTTTTTATAATTTTATTGCTCACCTGCGCGTGGCTCCTGCCTTTTACCGTATCGGCCCTGAATGTAAAATTTCTGCTGAGATGCGACCAAAGTTAAAACGGCACACACAACCCACAAACACATCACGATCTCTATGCTACTGAAGCACGGTATCAATTGCGTCTTCCTGCACCGTGAAAGCATTTTCTTTTTCCTGCAAGAAGGGAAATACACCCGTGTTACTCTGATTGTTCTTGGTCTCCTTATTTATTTATTCGAATGTAAAATAGCCTACGATTGTTTAAAAACAGAGAATACTGAAATATGTTGTACATTATAAACTACGTTGCTACTATTCTTTACATGTATATCACAAAGAGCGTGAAATATTTTTTTTATTATAAATGCACAATTAATTTGCTAAAGTGTGAAAGTAAATAATCATTGAAAATTATTTTCATGTAATGTATATTATCTTTCTGATCTTGAAATAGTTTTTGCTGTAGATGTATAATTAATTTTTCGAATCTAACCTGACGAAAGAAAAGATGTTTGTCGAATGACTGTATTAATTAACTCGTATTAACATTTCTTTAAATAAACTGAAACATTGAAATACTTTCATATAACAATTAATTTAGCAATATTAATATCAATAAATGGAAAATAAAATACCATATAACGATATTTTTATAGAATATAACGTATAATAAAAATTTCTCTAAATATTACTTTACAAATGTAATATGTATCATTGAGACACTCTCGTATTACATATTCTAAAAATCATGAAATACTTTTATCGTACAAAATTGATTAATTTTGCCAAATATAATCATTAAATTTTTAATAATTACCTTCTTAATAATTGTATCGATATTGATATACTTTCCTTATGCGTGTCTGCTCGTAAAGCCTCGAATAAAATTTTACAGTTCACGATAAAGAATATTACTCTCTTCTTCTCACGGCCGAACTATTTTTTCATCATCAATATTTAGAACGAACTTCACTAGAAACGAAAACGAAGAGGATTCAAACTGTCTCCGGAGACGCTGAGGGAATTCTTTCGTTCAACGATGAGACGCGTTACGCTTGAAAACGGAAGTTGAGGAACACGAGACGCGAAAGGTGCGACCGCAGCGGATCGGATGAAAAAAAGATGATTCTACGTTTCCAGACACATTCCAGGGAGAAAAAAGTCCTGAAACGCGGATGAAGCAACACGTAAAAGCAACTGCGATGTACCATGATCCGTGAAACGCTTTATATAGTCTCTCCCAACCACCCACGAAGTGTTCTGGCACCCCTAACGCCGACCAATAGCGTAACAGCACAACGTGCCCTCTCCTCACTGAATCCTCGATGATTTTCTTTCTGTTTCACCTTTTGCTATCTGTCACGAAAAATGGCAAGATAATGACACCTGAACGCAGCAGACACTTCTATATAGATTAAAAATTTGTTAACGAGTGTCATTCACTCCTGTCATACTTGACAATTTTTTAATATTTAAACTGTTGCAACTTCGTGGAAGGAAATCGTGCAACGATCAACCGGAGCTCATTCTAAAGCACGAAACTTTTATTTTTACAGCTATAGTTCGATAATGCAATCAAAAAAAAAAAAAAAAATATCGTGTGAAAGAAAGTGAACCTTAAGCCTGCAGTCGTATTTTTCTTTCGTTAATAAATTTCTCGAATTTAAGGAGAAATAGTAATTTTACAATTTTTTTTTTACTGAAAATTCTTATTCGTTGAAAGCGTGATTTAGACACGAAAATTTCGAGACGACTGCGACTACCTTTTAAAATCGTCAAATTCTATCTTAACAATATTTTAATAAATCCTTGAATTCGATATAGAAGAGAAAGGTAAACGAAGTTGAACGTTTCTAAATTTGTTCGTAAAAGGGCTATTGAAAGATATCCCGTTTCTTTCATATTTATTTTGCTTCATTAGAGTGTAAGAAGCAACTTTCAAATGTTCCTTAGTGTAGAACTAAGAAGCTCGAAAGAATTTAGCTTTCATTTTGTTGGTAGAAACTTTAACATAAAGCTGTAGAATGTTTGATCATTTTTCTCCAAGGAACTTTCATTTATTCTCGGTGGAAGAGAAAAACTCATTTTTTCTTAATATTTAAACGGATAATCGTACACGATGAGAATAACTACACTATCCAAATCCCTGTTGGAAACTATCTAGCTACCTGAACAACCTCTTAACCCGCGAGATAGGAAACACACTGTTTCCCGATGTTCAGTTGAATTCTTTAAACAGTTCAGTAATTACTCCAATATGCACAACCCGTGTTTGTTCACGAAAAACAGTATCTTCCGAACTAATGTTAAAGGAATGTCTCACTTATTTCCTTTAAATAACGAAGAAATATTCTTTTTAGTGGCGACTGATTATCACAGTCAAAAGTTAAATAAAAATTTAATAGAAATTTTAATGAATTTTCAAATAAAATTGAATTAGAAATCAAACTAATCGATTCATCTTCTCTTTTTAACAGGCGCATAATTTGTATTTGAATTCACCGAGGATTTTTCTAAAGACGAGCGTACAAAGACAACACGAATATTTGCAAGATAAATTTAAACGAAGAATGTTTATGATGTTCTTCTGTGTTCTTCTTCGCGCTTTAAATTATGAAATTAGGTAATCGATATGACATATTTGAATGACTCAATTCTAATTCTATGTTAATCCTTGGAAGTGGTGATCAGAGTGTTACTTCAATACATACCTCCCAAAAATTAACTCTCGAATAGTGTCGTTGAATCATAGATAATTGTGGTAATAAAGGTACATTCTTTGTTAAAATTTGTGCTACTTAAATTTATTTTATATTTTATATTTTATATTTACAATTAATGATACTACTTTTTATTTAATTTTAAATTACTAAATTTTTTAATGTTATTTGATAGAGATTAGTAGTAAAGTTCAATAAAATTAAAAACTGTAATACCAATTTGACTTTAAATTCTTATGTTCTCCAATGATCCACATTAAATAAAGTAAAATCTATTTAATTTAAATCTTCGAAAATTTACGCTAACGCGAATGAAATTTTACTTCATATCTTTTTACCAAACAATGGCAAAAACTTCGCCCCCATTTAATGTAAATCCGATACCAAGGATTAAATATACCTGTGTCTCTCTTTACACAGTATTTCTTTACACAATTAACTTTTACCAACATGTTTCATTTACTTTTACGCAGATTCTTTTACAACACGTTCCACTTATTTTTTGTACACGGTTTGCAAAATATATGAAAGTGTAAAGATTTATATGCTTATGATTAATTATAAGCATGTGGAAAGTAATTAGTGCAGCTAATACCGATAGATCTCAGATCCAGATCCCTTCTTTACAAACAACTATATCGGCAAATATTGAATTTATTTCTTTTTTCCATAAATTTTAATAAGATATCTTATATAAATAAGTATTTCTAATTTGCACAATAGCAAAGATCAAATTTTTGTGTAGCCTTTTTTTACACTTCTTTTCTTAAACATACATATTCACCGTATAAGACACTTATAGATATATATTATAATCATATTTATAATTGTTATAATTGTATTTATGATTGTAATATAATATATAATACAATTAAATATGAAATATATTTATAATTATAATAATTATTAATTATTAATTCCAACAGTGGAATTACAATATCTTAATTCAGGAAACCATCATCAAAAGAAATAGCAGTAATGCCCAAATTGTTTTATCCGAACAAAATTTCTTTCTTATAATCTCAAAAACGTGCAATTCCATTTTTTACTTATAAATGAGTGAAAAACACGGATTTTTATTCATCTATGATAATTTAATTTAAAACGTAAAATAAGTTTAATTATAAACGTACCATATAAATTTATACATGTAATAAAAAGAAATTCTCATTTCACTAAACAAAGCTTTTCAGATGCATACATTCGCAGAAACTGCTTATTATAAAAAATGTTAGGAGCTAATTAAATTTCTTTCATCTCCTCTTTTTTCCCATTTTTTGACACAAGTTGCAAGGAACAAGCTTGCTTCTACTGGATTTTCCAGGTCGATTAAAAAAGTTTAAAACAATTACGTAATATAATATAATACAACAAATAAATATATTATATATATAATAATTATATTGTATGTTATACAAAGTATAATTATTATAAAATTATTGTTATTATTATAAATTATTATAATTAGAACAAAACTGTATCTGTCAAATATTATGAACCAAAATTAAATAATATTCGAAGTATAATTTAAAAATAATTTCGTGCATTTGAAAAATGCAATTACATCTTCTTTTAAATGGATATCTCTATAGCTCTATAGGTCCATAGTCAGTGTAATCTTTCAATCTCTACAAAAAAATGTTAACACACCTTCGATCTAAATCTGTTGATTTACAAATTACCACTAGACTGCAGATTTTTATGCACTTCATGCATATGAAAAATTCAAAGATACAACAATGAACAGAATATATATAGAATGAATGAAACCAATTTCAACGTTGTTTCTCTTTCTGCAATTACTTTCATGAAAATATAAATTTGCATAAAAATCGACAGTCAAACGTTTGCTAAATTATTTAAGTGTATTTGAGGACGTCACACAGTGGAATAGAATAAATATGTATCCAGTAGATATTGTATGTGTGTGTAAATGAACATAACAATTCTGAAAACTGCTTATTGTAGGAGGTGTTAGATATTAATTAAATCTTTTCAATCTCTTTTCTTTTCTCGTCTTTAACAGAAGTTGCCAAGAATACAATTACATCAATTGGATTTTCCAGGTTGTCCAGAGTCCCGATCGAGGATCTGCCGAGTGTGGTGCCCGTCAAACGACCACCACATAAAACGAACGACGAAAGGAAATATACTTCTAGATACGCTGTGCTCTTTTATTCGCTGGCCGTCGTCAACGTGATCTTGATGGCCCGGAAACCAACTGCTCGATGGACATTCTTGGTTTTAAAGGACGTGTAAGGCGATCGTTTGCAATCGGAACGAGATGCATCGATAGTCGATCGATTTTTAGAAGACAGAAACCATCAGTGAACCTACGTTCTTTGTAGCGTTTCTACGGCTTTTCGTCGAATGAAGAAAGTTATTTTTATCTTTCGAAACGTGAATATAATTCCAAGATTAATAATTGTACGTTAGGAAAGAAATGTAATTTTATATGATAAAATTTTGTTCAAATAATTTTGTAATGTATTTTATACACAAAAATATATTACTTAGTTCATTCGACATTACCATGAAATAATGTCCTATTAATTTATTTGAACAAGTAAATGATTTCTACTCTTATTTCAGATAAAAAAAATTTTTAATTTCAATTGATGTTTAATTGAAGTTATTATTTGTAAGAAATTGTTTGTAGAAGCAAATACAAAATATGATTAAAAAATTACTCAATCAAAAATACAAAATTATATGAAAACACTTAATTGTATTTTGTACTTGTTTTTCTGATTTTTATTTCCTTATATAAAATTTGAAATTTGTCATGTTATTTCAATGAATAATCTCAAGCAATAAATAACTCATTTAATTTAGACATAAAAGATACAATATTTACAAATATTATTAAGTTATTTTTGTTAATGTATATTCATTTTATAATCGTACAAAAATTATTATCCTTCTACACTCAAAATAATCTCGCTGCTCGAGGATTAATGATTCTGTAATCTACGTATAGATAGATACAAGTATATTAAAAATTCGTGATCGTGTTACTGCTAGCGAAAGAGAAAACTATCCTTTCGTATCACTCCGCCAGTGTTAAGGCAGAATTAACGAGAAGCCAGCTTGACGAATTAGAAAATTTCCACGACGAGACAGTCTTCCTTCGGTTTCTACCTTGATTAACACTCTACTACCAAAATTATTCTGGACGCAGTAGCCAGATTTCTATTCTCGGCAAATTGTATCTCCATGATAAAAATTCTAGTAGAAATTCGAAGATAGAAACGAAGCTTGTTGTACTGCTTTTAGTTTTTATACGTATCGAAAGTTAAAAAACTACATGGTTGTATAAAAATGTTTTAATAGGACAAGTACTGTAATTATGTAGTACTTATGTATGTAGTACTTAAATACAATCTGTAATTTTTTGTTATAGAATTGTATCATATTATTATACTGTTGTATTGTTGTAACAATATTATGTTATATTATTATATATAATATTATTATATTATGTTATATCATATTATTACTACAATAATAATATAATAAGAATGTTGTAATACAACTGAAGTAATATAATAGAATGATTTTCTAATATTTTAAATGTCAAAGTGATTAGAGAGAATAATAATAGTAATATGATAAAATAATTTTTTATACTGATATTATAAACTTACAACAGTGCATTTTTTATGTATTTGAGTGAAATATTTAATACAATATTCAATTTGTAAGTAAGTTCTTTTTAATTTATAATAGAATGATCATTTAATAGCAAAGCGATGGAAACGAACAATTTCTAATTTTTTATCAAGTGACAAGCTCCTTCATTTTGCATTAATAAAATATATACATTTTAGAAAGTGTACCTAGAAAGATACATGTATCAAAGTCCTTTATAAAAGTCACATTTATAAAAAAATGATAAATGTCTTATAAATTACTAAATAATTGAAAAAACAGTGCCATTATAGGATTACTTCCGTAATTTTATTTCTATTTATTTACTTGCTTATTTACTTATGTAAATTATATTTTTTATAGTTATTTCTTATAATAAATGTTGCCTTATGACATTCATATATAAATATTTTAACATTTTATATTCGATGTAAAATAATATTGTAAATTAAAATGTCAAATAAATATGATAAAACAATATTTCATATTAATTAATCAATAAAACTAAATAATAGACAGTTCACTTCAGTTGATCAATCAGTAATATAAAAAATTCGAGTCCTTTAGACATAACTTTTGAACTACAAATCAAAGGGAGAAAGTTGAGGATGCGATTAAAACAATGCAACTCCAAAAGTTAATAAATTAATCTCATTAATTAGATTTTTTGCAAATGAAAATTTGTTTGAACGCATGAAACGTATCATAAATCTATTCCTGTCGCACACTAGTGCATTCTTTGTTACGAAGAATCAGGTCGTTCCCATCTATCGGATTTGGCTCGAGAATCTCGGAAAAGTAACAGGAATATAGAATTCGCAAAGAGGTATCTGAGCTTCTGTTAGAGAGGGAACGCGATACTAGGCGAAAAGGACAGAGATACTTGGTCGTCTAACCTATAGAATATTCACGAATTA
>CAJDYZ010007682.1:0-10050 GCA_903986555.1 Heterotrigona itama
ATATATATATATATATATATATATATATTTCGAACTCGAGAAAACAACGCAGCACTCTGTGTTACAGTGTTTAGCATAGTTGTAACTAGACTGCAGACGTATGTACATTCGTAGGAAATTATCAAGTGCAAAATTACAGAGAATTAGTTTGTAGAAACTTAGTTCGTGAAAACAATTTTCTATCACTAGTTGTTCTGCCTCGCAAAAATATAAATTTGCATAAAAATCCGCAGTCTAGTTACAGCAGCGTGTTCCAACGATACGTATGTTACTTGGAAACAGGAAGAAAACCGCGTGTCGTTTGCAGTTCGCGAGTCAATCGGCGACACCAGCTCGCACGTGAGCGAGAATCGAGCAAGTTCGGGGGTTGGCTGTTGAACAGTTCGACTAATTTTTCACCGCGCGTACACATGCGACAAGAACCGCCGCATTAAGGTGAAAATAATACGAAAAGTATGGACACCGTCACGACATGGTCGGGCTGCGGGAGGGAACGACCGCATATTAATCGCGACACTCGCCGTTCTGCACGAATTTACGAGCTCGAGGGCCGCGAAACGAAAATCTAGAAGCGGCCGGGAAAGTCTCCGAATCGCGTGACCATTCGACCCTCCCCGTTGTAGTACCTTGTACTTAACTCCGCTGTTAACAACTCTGACCGATACGTTTCGCGGTTTTTATATAATTCGCGCTGCGGTAAAATTCGATCGTGCCGATTTCTCGTGGCAGTTCTTTTTTTTCTTTTTTTTTTTTTTTTTTTTTTTTTTCGTCAAAATCGATTCTGTCGCGTTTCGAAAGTTGACAGCGTGCCTCGTGTATTAGTGACACAACCGAGTGTGCACTGCTTCGCTGCGGAGATGAGAGGGAGTTCTCAAGGAAGATCAGTGTACGGTGGAAGTTTTAGAGAGAAGAGAGGGCGGAACGGGAAGTTTTAGAAGCGAAGTGCGAGTACTTGCAGAGATTAGGGCGTGGAACTTCGCTATTGGTAGATAAAGGGGATTCGTTTCCTCTGCAATTTATTTTGCTGTTAATTAGACTGCTGGTATTTATGGAATGTACATTAAGTGAGGCTTGAACGTAAGAGGCGTGATAGATCGTGCTTTTTAATGCTTTGTCAGCAAATTGCAGTATTAACTCTATTAATTTTGGTTCTAACGAGGTTTCCTTGAAATATATGTCGAAAAATATTGGATGCTTTATTTTTACAAAATTTTATAAACGTCATTGCTGTAAGGCTTGTATCTTATAAGTATTTTATTTAAAATATTTTTTAATCACTAAATAACATCATAATAAAGAAATCAAGGAAATTATACTTGCAGAATGTTTCTCTTGTAATTTTCATACGTAAAAATCTTCGTTTGTACGAATTGCATTTATTTGAGCGAATTTTTAGTTCGTGCCCGATCAAACGAACATTTTCTGATTAAGTCCACTGTATGAACTTCTATTGTATGAATGAAGAAGAAAAAAAAAGTCATAGTTAGTGAGGCGAATCAGTGGACTCCTATTATACACGAGCTCTAGTTATATAAAGCACTTGTCCCTCAACAAGTTTATATAAATGGAATCCCGTTGTATTCGTTATAATATTTAGACAATAAATCTCTGTTTAAATTCCACTTGTTCAGACCTATTCGTAAAAAAAAAGAAAAAAACACGAATACGTAAAGTGCATTGGTTCTATTCGCCAAATGGAAATGATCGAAAACATTCACGCGAGTTTTGCTAATTGATCGCTCGCGGTGATGACTCGGTGACTGACAATGAAGAAAGTTTTGGTTTTGTCTAGGCATATTGTATAGTGATACTTCGTCGATGGCCGTTCTGAAAGACAAAGCGAAGCGACAAACTTTGTCCGAAGGTTACAATATATGTTACACATCGAGCAGTGGCAATTGCAAAATGGTCGAATATGCGTGGAAAATACGATTTATCCGATTATCCTTAATTCCCACGATTACCGCGTTCGCGATCTTGTTGAAAGCTGGCGGAACGATTGACCCCGCTGGAAATGAATGCGAAACCTCATTAAGGGTAGGAAGACGAGGGGCCAGGAACGATTGAATAATTAAGTAAAGCTAGAAAGACGTTAGGTTCGAATCGGCTAGCGGATGGAATGATTAGCATCGATCTCTCGTGATGATTTCCTGGAGATCCTCGTCCAGTGGAATATGTAATTTGCGGCGGCAGTGGTATAGGCCAACGCGTAGTCAGACCTAGGCCGGATTCGATTGAACCGCAGCGCAGCGGATATTGCAGTCACTGAAGAATATTTGATTTCCACGTAACTAGGAATGTTCGTTCATTGATCCGGACGCTAAATCCTCTTTTTTCACTCCCCCTTCCGTCCTACGTCACGTCGGTTAAACCTCGAACGATTTTACCTTTCCTCCTCTCTATGGTGGATAATTCTAACCGTGAATTTTTCTCTCGATCGTATTTGCATTACCGATTCCTTTTGCACTCGGACGTGGACAAAGAGAATATGCACCGTAAGAACATGTTTGCCGCGAGAAGGCTTACATGTTAATCCAAAAGCAACCGATTATTAGTAAAAGTGGCAGGCTTTTCAGTCAGCGAGATATAACGGATAACCTATAAGCGTAAGCGGGGTAATAATGAGCGGGGCTGCGTGCACACCCTCTCCTCCGCGTTCGCCGGCTATTGTTTCGCAACCATAATTAACAGAGTCTAAATAAATGAAGTCGGAGAGTTAATAACGCGCATTGTAAACGGCGCATTCAGCAACGCGGCGCATTCACCGACGTACCACCGAGCAGCGTCGTTTGGTCGCTTCTAATTAATTCTTCAAACGGTTCTTGCACAATACGAAGGTCGGTCGCAATATTTGCAAGTGTTTCCATTGTTTCTGTCCCTCCTCAACCCTCTCTTCGTTCTCTGTCGTTCTCTGTCGTTCTCGTCCCTGTCTTTCGTCTTTTATTTTCCCTTCTCCTTTTTCTTTCGCTGCATCCCTCTCGAGCTTCTTCTTTCCATCACCCTCACTCCTCTCTCTCTACGGAAGACATTATCGCATCAAGATAAACGGGAAATTTCGCGATAATCGCGGCTCGTGTATGACGGTCGGAAATCATTAAAGCCTAACCCCTCGCTGTTGCATGTGTACGTGCGCGTGTATATATATATATACATGTGTGTGTGTGTCTGTGTGTGTGTAGTGTGTGTATAGTTTCATCAATCATCTCTCGTAAGCGCGCATTAATAATCGTTCGCTATTAAATATGCATTCGTTTGTCGTCCGTTTGCTTCTTCTCACCCCGTGCGACCTAACCTCTTCGCGCCGACTCTCCCCCCCCCCTCTGCCCCCTGCCATCGTGTGTTTCCATTTTCATTCGATATTAATCACCGCGTCGCGGGAAACTTTGTCTCTCCAGTATTTTTCGATTTGTTTTCCTTGCATCGCGCCGCGTTATCGGGATGGCCGAGATTGTTGGCGTTCGATAGCAGTTAACAGAGAATACCGTGAAGTTTTTGCGGTATTGTTAATTCGCTTCTAGATTTCGCTGGCTACAAGCGCGCGCGCGCGCGCGTTTCGGTTATTTCGAAACGGAACCGATTATCGGCTAATCGGCCAGTCAATTAGCCGGCGTGATTCGAAACGCGCGGCTGGTTTGCACGCAGCGTTTTAAATGTTTTAAATGAGCGACAGGTATCGGCCGGTGGGTCGATTATACGACGACGCCGCTGTTATCCCGCGTGAATTATCAAAATTACGCGGATTTCCCCGCGAGTCGCAATATCGCAATCGGATCGTACCGATTGGCATCGTCGATAATTAACAGCGTCGCGCTGATTTCCAGTTACTTGCTGGCCGCGGAGCGTCGCCGCGCACGCTCGAAATCAGCCCCGACCGCGCTGTCAGATTCCGAATTTTTGTTTGCCACGTGGGATCACGCGAATTTTGAACTAACAGCTCGATTCATATCATTATGTTGCCTCTGTCTCGGGGAGAACAAATGGAATCCCGATGGAACGATCTCACAGAACGCATGCGGCAACGAGTGTAAAAAGTATCGTAATCCGTTACTTTCGCTCGTTTGTGTTCGAGTAATGTCGCTTTACGCGCTTCGAACAGTTTCATTTCGAACGTTAATTAGTAAATTTGCCCTTTGTAAGCTCAACGGTTGCTCACACGCATCTGTCCGACTCCCGCGAATAATTATTTGCGTTCTCGTTAGAGCGGGGTATGGATGGATACGAAGGTAAACAGACGGTCAAAAAGCGCGAAAGAGAATTCAGAGCGTTGAACTTTCTTCCATTGCTGTGCTAATCCGCGATGCTTCACGAAGAAAAGACGCGTTCAACTCGAGGAATCTTTGTAGACACGCCTCGTGTGTCGTTTCGAAGCTTAATATTCTCTTTTTCATGTTAATACGTTTCTCACGGTTGAATAAATATAAATCGGTTTCACTCGCGCCTGTTTGTCGCAAAGAAGTGGCATAAATAATAGCAACAATCCCGAAAAGTATATAATATTTACAATGCTGTTGTTCCTTTAATCTTTTCGTTACGAGCACCGGATATATACATCTATTGCATCGCATATTAAAAATACACAATACATTTTAGCCATCACTTTCTCTATTTTTTTCTATTCGACAGTGGAATATCTATACGATAAATTATTGTAATAAACAATCTTTCTTACTGTATTACAATTCAAAAAGAGACCGGCTATAGATAATAGACTGCTAACTTCTCAAAAATTTGTTAAATTTTTGTTTGAAAAGCTAAAGTTTGTTTAAAAAAAAAAAGACATTCTAGGCTCTTGCCAAAAATGTTACCAAGAAATTCAAGAAAGATTCGACAATGGGATATTTATACGATAAGAAATTATTGTAATGAAAAATCACAAAATGTCGCAATTCACAAAAAAACCGGCTGCAGGTATGTCAATTTCTTATAAAAGTTAAAGTCAAATTTTTGTTTGAAAGATTAGACTTTAGAAAAAAAAAGAAACGTCCATCCTTGTCAAAAATGTTACCAGGAAATTCAAGAAAAGATTGTATTGGAAAATGATTCGATCAACGTGTACATTTTTGGTTGGTGGGGGCGTCCTGTTCGTAGCGAAAGGGTTAATATTGCAATTTATGAAGTTGGTCAGTCCGAACAGTTTAAGAAACGAAGAGATACGCAATGCCTACGTCTGCCATTTTTCCAAGGAAATGGCTCAACTCGTTTACGAGTTACGTGGATCGTTCAGCATTCAGAAGAAAATATCGCTGAGTATCGTTACAAAGTCGAGGCTCTCGCGAGGAGGTTACGCAGACCGGACTGCGGGAGGAGTCGTGTGCGCCGCGAAATTGGGATTTCTTTTCAAGAGTTATGCTCTTCAACCGTCATTCATTGTGTCTGACGAAAGAAGGGAGGAGGGGAGAAAAAAATGGAAGAAAGAGAAAAGGAAAAAGAGGAGAAAGAAGGGAGGGGGGAAGGAAGTAGAGGGAAAGAACCGGAAGAGGGGGAAAAAAAACGCGAGGCAGCTGTATGTAACTGTATAGAAGCGCGGGGGGAAGAAGGAGAATCAGTTTCGTCGGATCGTCGTCGCAAAGTGCGCGCGTTTTACGCTTCCGCGGAAAGTGGGTCAGACCGAGCCGAATGACTTGGCACGTTTTCCCTCGTTTCCGCGGTAGACGATTCTCCCCCGGCTTCCCACGGCAAAAACACGACCATTCGCGACCGCACGAGTATCCGCGGCGTTTTCAATTCCTGTTAGTCCTGCAGCGCGCGCTCTTCCGCCCGCGAGAATCGCTTTTCACGTGGAACGTCGTCCACGGGGAAAGACGACGCGCCGCGGTTAACGACATCGTTATTACACGTCGCGAGCGGTGCTCCAAGATCACAGACTTTCCGATCTTCTTTCAATGATCTTCTCCGCCCGCACGGTCTCGCTTTGTCGCGATCATTTCCAGCAATCGTCGTCTTTACGGATACTGGCTCATTTCGTTTGTTCGAGCAATCCATTCGATCATCGTTTGTATATTCTTTCGGACGTTGTCAGATCGATAGTAACCAATTCTCGCGTTCTGCGCTTACAAATTCTCCACGCGAGGAGACGGTACGTTTCGTTCGGATAAAGAGAAAACACTCGAAACTGCGACCTTGTCAGACAATTTTTCGAATTGCATTAACCTGTGGGGTAATAAATAAATTTTCGCGTTCCGATTTCCCGAGCGAGGAGATGGTAGGTTTCGCTCAGATAAAGAGAAGACGAGGGAAAACACTCGAAACTGCGACCTGAGAAGAGAGAAGGAGGAGCGAAAAATAAAGAGAGAGAGAGAGAGAGAGAGAGAGAGAGAAAGGGATAGAGAGACGAATGTCCGCTTAGCCCGAAGCTAGGCTGCTCGAAGAAACGTTGTTTCATATTCCTTGTGTGCACGTGGAGCCCATTTCAGGCCCGCCTCAATCGCGAAATCGGGGACGTACTCGACTCGTGGAGGAACGCTGAGGAGTCTGTCCGCTCTTGCGGATCTACAGTCGCGAAGGCCGATACACTCGCGAAGCCCAGTGGGGTTTCGTCTAGGAAAGGGAAGAAGAAAACGTCAATGAAGGTGCGATGGCGAGAGTACGATTCCGGGTCGAGCTTGGTCCGGGTGACCGAAAAAGGGGGGACGAGATGCCGGGGGAGGAGGAGGAGTGTGAGCCGTGGCCAGAGAAAGACGGGATCACTCCACACTGCACGGGGTGGTGGAGGACGTGCGGAGTAAGGAAGATAGAGAGGAAAGGGACGTTCCTCTCTTGATAAGAAAAAGAGGGTTGATGTGTGTCGGTGGTCCAGGAATCGGTCGGCGGTAGGGTCTCGAGGAGAGTGGTGGTAACGACAGCGGTGCGAGAGGGTGGCAGCGTAGGAGGATTTGGAGCTCTGCCACGTCGGGAGCACCCTCTTGCTCGAGAGCTCTACTGCGATCACCGATACCACACTACAGAACGTCCGCGGTTGGTACTCGTAGGGGTTTGGAGGAGGCTACAGAGAGGCACGGCTCTCGAGGAGAAAACAGGTGGAACGACCCGAGCTGCGAGCGAGCTCGCTGGAAGAGCGTAAATATTGATAATCCCTTCGACTATACCTAACTATCCTCTTCCCCGTCTTCTTCCTGGATTAGATCATAGTTTCAGCCAAAATTGTCGCGAGCGCCCCGCGGTGGTGGGAGAACCACCTTCCTCGCCTGACATTGATATCGTTGCGGATCGAACAAGGATTTCGTTGATGTAAACAGCCAAGGCATGATGGAAATAGGATTGCAATTTGATCGGGTCAGCGTCATCTCGTTGGGCAATGCTAAGATTTTTCATTCCTTTCGGCTTTAGTGTTTCCCTTCTGAGGAAATTTCAACGTTTCTTTGTTCATGTCGTTTCCTGTCTTGTTATCTGTCGGTTCTTTCTCCGTTCTACAATTTCTCTCGCAGACACGAGGATCGTATCGTTTAACACGTCCAGATCCTTTGGATTTAATTTTGAAGATTGGACAAAGTTTCTTAAATTAAAAGCTGAACGCTGTACATACCAGATGGTGTCAAACTTTGTATCGTTTCGTTGGCGATGTTAGCGTTATTCGACAGTAAAATTAATTTAACTTTCCCGGCGAGTGACGACGGTACGATTAATCACGATTCTTTTATTCGCTCTTATCTCTCGAGGATTTCGGAATTATAACCCGCATCCTTTGTTCGTAATAACAATTTACGAACAATAGCTCTCATCGGGGGAGAAGTTGACGAAAAAGGGGGCGACCTCGCTACGAAACAACGCGTCGATCTGGATGGTGGTGCGTTTTGAAAAATATCTTTGTTATTGTAATCGATTAAGCTGTCAGCGGAGCTGCGGTTGATAAGTAAACGTGTTAAACATTGTCGGAAAATAGCGCTCGATATCAGGCGCTCGGGTTACAGAAACGTTTGCGGATTACATATATACGAGGCGACTGGATCGCGCGTTAATGTGAGAAGGGATGAGCCGGTACAACTAATTTCAGCTTCGCCATTGTTCTCACGGTGCCGCTGTCACTCTCGAGACACTGGCTGTGTACCGACTAAGCCTTCCTGCGTCTCACATACACACCGTCGTGTATTTATTAACCAAATGTATATTCCATTCGGTTATTAAACGTTACAAAGCCAGCATGCGCGTCTACGTCTACGAGACCTTTGATCGTGCCCTTTTGCCACGTTCCCTCAAAGTTTTGTGATATTACATTCTAAATTATATCAAATAATAAATTTCTTAATCATAGATTTTTCGTTTCAGGTAACGAAATTATTTCGTTGTCTTTTTATGAAGCATAGTAAAGCAGCATGGACGAATGTCGAGTCAGATATAGACAGTCTAAAGATGAACTTTGGAAAAATTGAGGCTAAGAATTAAAGAATCGAGAGACAGTTTCGCGTTGAATGAAAAAAAAGGTGGAGGGCGTTTGAAATGAAAATTCAAATTGGAAGTCTAATTAGAGAGTAGCTGCGACAATCGGACGAGAGCAATTGTTGCTTGACAAATAAATTTTTTATCTTAGCAGCGAACGTGGCGCGTCCATTCGCTTAAAGCGCGAGATGACGACGACGACAACGACGACAAGGCGTCGTCGTCTCAAAGTCACGAGGGATGGCGTCATTGTGATCATTGAAAGAGCGTGTGCGCCCGCTTGGTGTGTCGTCGTACGTCTGGGCATGCAACGTAGCCTGCATGTTTCCGCTCATTTACATACAATCACGAACATGGATCCAGACAGCGGGGAAAGCTGTACAATCTCGCAGCTCGGTATTGCCGGCGATACCGTGTCAAAGATAGATGTCTCGCGTATACACGCTGGCACGTGGACTTGAAATTGCATTCGGCATCGGACGGTCGAAAATCCGATGGCAGACGTAGTAGCGGTCGCGCGTACAACCCAGACGAAGTGATCGTTTTTCTCGCCCTTCTAACGTGTCCATTATAGTCCGTTTATCGACCAATTTCGCATGCCCTGATAGGTCCGTATGCACGGCTCACCGCAGGCGAAATACGTAATCGAGATATAGGATTATGGATCATTAATTAAATCCTTGCACCTAGCTCGCGCCGTTCAGAATCAGCTGCAAGTCTATCGATTGCCAGCGTGTGGTATTCTAGGCACATTAGGCTTCGTCGATTAACTTCGACTCGGCGTCCGTTCGAGGTCACGACAAGAGGAGAAGAGAATTATTCCCGGGGAGAGAGTTTGTCGGAGGGGGGCGGGGGGAAGTCGAGTTCGTGAGTTCGCCTAATGTGAGCGCGTGACTGTCTCACCGCGGAGGCGGGTGTACATCAACTTTGGCCGATTCGAGCGGAACACAGAGAACGGAAAGTTCAAAGAGACCTTCGTATACGCGCGGTAAGTCCGCGAAAAGTTTTACCGTCTATCGATTCGGACGTGCTTGGCTACGTTTCTACCCTTTCAAATTGCTCGTCTCCACTCTCCGTGGTCAGACATCACGTTCTGGCTTTTCCTGATTATTGCACAAACACCGATGCGTTTGTCGATACTGCTCGATTACACTTACGGTGTGTAACTTTAACCCGTCACTTCTTGTTTCGAACTTGAATCCCACGTTTTTGATCGACTGTATAACGGCTTTGCGTGAATGTGTATTAACGTTTGAAAAAGAGTGTTCGGATTAGTCTTTCCTCTCGAAGGAAACGAAAACGTGACGTTTGCGGTCGAAGAGGGGAGGAGCGAAAAGAAGATAGGGAATAAGTTGTACTTACGCGGCTTGCGCGAACGGAGCACGATGCGTGGCGGGCAGCAACGCGACCGTGGCCGCGAGGAGGGCGAAGCTCCAGGAGGCGGCGTGGAAGGACATCATATTATCCGCGGAACAAGACGGGATATCCACGTTCGAGGAGAAGAAGCAATGGCGCGTCGCCGTTCACGATGATGTCGAGGAGAACGGCAAGGACGTCGACGAGGACGTCAGCGGATGTCCTGAGGCGTTGTTACCTGGCGCGTTGACCCGGCGCCTCTCTGCGTGCCGTCCGCGTCTCACCCTCCCTCCTTCCTCCTCCTCCTCCTCCTCCTCCTCC
>CAJDYZ010007682.1:33473-46578 GCA_903986555.1 Heterotrigona itama
CTCGAGCAATCGCTCTGATTTGCAAAGATTTTTCCAGTCGCGAGACTAATCGCCGAGCGTCGAACGTCTATTATCCCTGGCGGAGATAGTTTCAACGCGGACAAATAACGTCGGATCGGGCATGTACACGCACACATACTCGTGAAGAATCATACGTGTCTAACCAGCTGCGTGGTGCAGTGCGACGTGGCATCGCGTGACTTTTATTTTCCATTCGACTTCTATCCGTCGCACGTACCGTCGTACTCAGTTACGTTATTTCATTGGTGTTCCTCGCCCCAAGCCGTCAGGAATCCTCTTGAACCCCGCGCGCTCGCGCCACCCTTCCTCTGTGTACTTTGGCTCACCTCCCTCATGGTGTTGTGCACGCCACTCTCTCTCTCTCTCTCTCTCCTCTTTTTTCTCTCGTCCCGCGTCGCGTTTTCTCGCACTCGACTTTTCGTCGTTGCTTGAAAAGAAAACGCCCGTGACGCCCGAGTGTGTACTAACCGAGAGAGAGTCGCAGGGATTTGCTTAATTGTTGATTAAAATCCTCGACTGGCGTCTAACGCGTCGCACACGCCACATCGGTTAAATCACGCGTTTATTTATAACTATTTTTTGTCATCGTGCAAAGGGCTGATCGAACTATCAGAATTTTATTCATATTAATGTATCGTTTCGTGCTAATTATATGCAAGGTGTCTCGCAATTTACTGTCAACTGACTGGGAAGCGATTTTACGTGTAAAAATGTCGTCGAGAAGTCGTCGTTTTCGAGACACTCGAACTTGATGATTCATCAAGTAGTTGAGGTAATTTTTAACGAAACGTGTTCATTTTCTTGAAAACAAAAATATTTTATTCTGCGTTATTTCTTATTCCTGCGCGTAGAACATTCTCGTGTCGATTATTCGCGCCTATTTAGTGGGAATTAGCTAAATTCAAGCATAATTGATAAACTTTCAAACTGGATTTTCTCGAAAACTCGAAGGCTTTAATGAAAAAATTCTTTCTTTTCGACACATCTTTATATGTAGAATCACTTCCCAGCTAGTTGACCAGAAATCTGATCCTGTTCAGAAGTATAAGAATATTTGCCAGTAATTAGTTATTATTCGTTATAAAATAAAATAAAACTTGGTTTTTGTAATAGCGGTAGAATATCAGATAAATTAGATACAAATACAATCATAATATTATGATAAATTAATATTCCTAATTCCTGGAAATGAAAATGTTTCATCGTTGAGAGGCTCTTTATCTTTGGATCATTTCATTTCTTAATTAATAACGATAACGAGTAAATGAGGATCTTGGAAACTCATAGGGAAATAACTGTTATTAATTTAAATTATCATATTCAAAATCACATTAGAATGGATAGTAATTTAGTAAGATGTTAATAATTATTTAAACGTTGTTACTAAAAATCCGTATTGAATTATCCGGGCAGCAACCTAATTCTTTCATTCAGATTCCAGCGAAATATAAATAAATATGTAAGAAGTATTTATTTTTCTCTTGCAATGTAAAATGTTTCATCAGATGATTTGGAAGATTACACGAGAAACGGAAGTGGGCGTGTCACTTGGAACGTGTCAAAACGAAGCTGTTACACTTTGTGACTTCCCTTACGATTGTTTGCGCTCTTTTCTGCTGTGCAAGTAGAATTACGGGAAATCTGTGCTCGGTGTGAATGGTGGTGGATTATGATTGGTTTAATCGATTTGCCAGAGGTAAACTGTACGAAGAAGGAGATCGGTGAAATTGGCTATCAACGGAAATGGCGATTCCTTTGAAAAATTATAATTGGCTTCTCGACGACTCTAACAGCGTAGCGTGTGCCCTACTGTTATAAGAGAAACGATGATGGGCGCAACGAAATTGCATGCAATGCGAATGAAATTCTCAAGTTTGCGTCTAATCAGCAGGTAATCAGTAGAGTAACGAAGAACTTTCCCCGTGTCGACTCGGGATAAGTTTCCCGGTTTAAGAGACTCTCCGAATCCGAGGAACTTTTCAGATTATCCAAGATACCATACCGGAATCGATCTAACTTCATCTATGTGGATGGTAGAACTCGTTTTAAACCGGCGCGATTCTTTCGATATTTTTACCTCTGAACTTTCAACAACAACATCTAAACTATTTCCCTCGGAATGCGCTCCCTGGGAGATTAAAATCCCTTCGTTTGTCATTACGACTTTTTTTTTAATTGGAAAACTATTAGTCCTGGGCTTGAACTTCGACGGTTTAAGATTAATTCTAACTTTTAACAGCCGCGTAATTCCTTTAATTTCTCGTTCGTTTTCTTTCTCTCTCTCTCTCTCTCTCTCTCTCTGTCTCTCTTTCGAATAACTTTAACAGTCCCTCGAAGAATTTCAATTTTCAAACGAACAAGAAACTGTAGACTCCAGCTTTTCTTCCGTGGCTGTCTCAACGACAACGAAGTACCTACACGTACTTTTCCGTCGCTGGTTCTTATCTGATCAGACACGGAACGTTAGGGACAACACCTCACGCGGGGGAAAATTCTGACAAACAGCGAATGTCGCGGAGAAGTTCCAACATATACACGCTAAGGACACGGTGGCAAAATTTTGATGCAATAAGAGCCTTTTGGAAAAATTCCGGACGGACTGGAAGTGCGTCGTAGAAAAACTCTGGCAGAATGTCTGAGAGACCGTCGTGAAAAAACTCTGATGTACACTAAAGGTACCGCGGAAAGGGAAGAGTTCAAGCAACAACCTGCGAAGCAAGCCGCAGAGGAAAGATCGACATCGCGTTCGCGTACGAGAAAAGAAGCGAGATTACCAACCTCAGACAGAGCAGCGAAAATACCCGGGAAAGATGTACGACGCGAGTCGAATCGAAACGGCCTCGTCACGGGGAAAAGGCAGCGCCGCGGAGGATACTTAGGAGCGGGTTTACGGCACATACGTTGCATTATATAGGAGGACGCGGCGTACATGGCCGTGGAACGCAGCGGCACTGCACTGCAGTAAAGTGCATCCTAAGCCTAGCGCATCTGTGACCACTCTCGGGGTCGCAGTGTGCCCGCTCCTGGTATTTATTATTCAGCCGGTGCAACGTGGCGTCGACCAGCGACTACTTCCCGCCGCTCTCGTCAACGAGCCACCCCGGGATTTTTCGACGGGACCGTCTGTTTTTCCTACTCTCTCTCTCTCTCTCTCTCTCTCTCTCTCTCTTTTTCTGTCTCTTTCTGCCGCGTTCTCTCTCCATCGCGATGCGATCTCGGATCACTGCGCCGCACCCACGTCAAACTCGTCGTTCACTTTTATGGCAATCGTGGCTCGCCGTTCCCTCGTCCCGGCTCCGAATCGGTTATCGAATCTCCTGTGACGTTGTTTGAAATCGCAAGGATTTTTCCAAGCAGATGAGATTTTACTCACCCCTCCTTGTTTGCCTGGATTTCAACGGTCAGAGTTTATTTTTCTCGCGAGACGCTTGCGATCGTTTTCCAGTCCAATAGTTTAGCGCCCAATTTCGCTTACGATTAATTCAATTTTTTATCGATATCGTAGCGTGAACAACCAACGACATGAAACAATGATTCGCTAATGCACCAAAATGACGTAAATATCTCTGTTCTCTACGAAAATTTTCGATTTTCTACCGCTGCCGCGATTGAATTCCATCGTTTCAGATTCGACGTCTCCGAAAAGCCGTATTAATTATCCGACGACCTAATATTCGATTCCCGCGGCTGTCGATGCTACGCTTCGATCAGAAACTACCGAAACTGCCCGCTGTTCCGTTCATTTCTCGTCTGTCTGTCTGTCTGTCTGTCTGTCACGCGGCGCCGTTGCAAAAGGACATGACGATATTCCAACGACGATATCTGGAATAATTCTAAATACCCGATTCGGAGAATTGGAATCTCCCCCATCTCTCTCTGGTCTCCTCTTACCTCCTCGGCGGAAGTTCACGGGGGTAACTTTTATTGCAACAGGATCAACGATCCAATCAAATCGTCCGGCGAACGAAAGCAAACCGGATGGCTCGGTTCACAATATCCTCCGGTCGGCCAGGTTTTCGAACGCCGGCTGAAACACAGAAGGGACGACGCAGTTAACTAACTGATGCCCGATCGGGGGGAAATCGAGTTTTCCCCGTGCCATACGCGAAAACCCACTGGTATTCGCCGGATTGGCTTTCCCGATAATAGGTACATAATATACCTACCGGGACGGTATTCCGCCGAATTGATTTAAGCTTCCTGCTCCGCGTTTTCCTTCCTTCTCGTTTATCCCCTTCGGTTCCTCGCCAGTTCCGAGTTCTAGGCCAACAGCGCTTCGCTTCACTTCGCTTCGATCCCATAGCTGCCGGCCGAGTCTTTCCCCGTGAGTCAATCGAGAAACTTTGGGATATGGTTTTGTTCGACGGTGTTACGCAGGTTCGCGTATTGCCGCCGCGAATCCGAGGATTCCAGGATCCTGTTACTCTAGTACTCTACTGTAACGTGAACTTCGAACTTCGTAAGATGCCCTGTGTGGCGGCATGTAGTAACGCGAGCGGGAATAACGAGCGTAATCTCTTCGCGGGATAGAAACGTCAATGTTGCGTTACAGTGGAAAACTCTTAACATATATATACTGTGCGTTGCCTGCGTTGCGCGAAACTTTTTCGAAAGTTTATTAACCGTGCGATGAGAGTATCGGGATATTGCGTTGATAAAGTTTGAAACAAATCTGGAAATATATCTTGGAAGTTGGAACGTAGAAAGTTGCGAAACTTTCGTTCTACTGTGTGAATGTTCATTTTGTACATCAACGTTAGCGGTAATTGAACTTGTAATATGTAAACGTTTTGTAATATCTGTATGCATTTATAAATTTTGTTAATATAAACAAGATAGTTGTTGATATGATATACAGGGTAATTTACTTATATATACTTGCACACCTGAAATAACTTTTAAATTATGCGTCTAACGAAAAGTTGTCTAATACGAAAGTTTTATGTATTTTAAGGAGGGCAAAATAAGGAAGGCGTAACAATTTTTTGCATGTGTTGAGGAATTTCGACATTTCCAAGTTCATCTTTCTTTTAATCTTTACCATATATTTTTTTCATCATAAATCGAAAGAATATCAAATTCCAAGTAAAAAAAGTATCAAACCACATTGGTTCTAAATCTAATGGTTAAGGAAATATTTTACGATAATTTTTTAAATTTTAAAGCGTAAAGCTTCTGTTTTCGCTGCCCTAAGTTTGCTCTTTTCAAAGATGTTTTCACATCATGTAAAACAGAAAAAGTAAGACTATTTTTATTTTAATAAATTGTAAAAATTCGAACACCTGTAAAAACATTAAAAAAAATTTTTTTCCATAATTTGATTCATCTTGCTCCTGAAGACTGAACGTTTTTCTTTACAAGAAACCTCTAAATCTTGCTGTTTAAATTTTTTTCTTGTCATTTTGATAAAATGATAAAATGCTAGAATTTCTTTAATATTCAAAATTCAATAAAATGATGACAAAAAATTGTACAAGTTTTAAGAGAGGAGAAATTTTAATTTCCAAGATTACGATAGATTTAGTCGTAAATAACATTTTCCAGTGTTTTTTACAATTTTTTTTAAAAAAAAGAAAACATGAAACATGAATTTAAAATGTCTTGGGAAAAAGACGAATTTAGGATAATCAAGGTAGAAGTTTTACTTAAGTTTTATATTTATAATGAAACTAAGTGGATTGTTATATAATTTTTTTTCTTTAACAAAGTTATAACAGTTTAAAGTATCGATAATTTTTCATTTCAATTGTGGAGCAAAACTGACTCTACGAAAACAGTTCTATCTGTCAGAATACTAATGATAAATGCAATGATAAAATTTTTTGGGGAAAACTAAAACGTCCTGCAAATTTTTCTTTTTTTATATTCAATTTTTGTACGCAAATATTCAATAAAATATTATATATATAATAAAATATTTAATAAATATTAAATATTATAAAATTCCATGCGTGGTGTTTAGTTTTGCTCATCACTCTATACGTTCTATTTTGATGCTCTTGCTATTTGTTTCAACTAGAAAATCTAATTTTCTCGATTGATGAGCACAATATTGCAACTATAATATTTCTAAAAGATCGTAGAGTCAATCTTGGACCCACTGTGCCATTCAAGTTCCATGACTCCAGTATGTTATCGTACACATAGGTCTCTTGTCTCCATTGTGTCGCTATCTTGGTCTATGACTTCAATGTAGTGCTCTAGAGTCCCACGACTCCAGTATGTCCTTGTTTGAGTCCCACGACGTTAATGCATCCTGATACGAACATACAATTTTAGAATAACGCCACTGCGAAAATTTCACTACGCTGTTACTTGAATTTCACGATCTTCGTCTTCTTGAATCTCGCGTCTCAATGACTCGGGCGACGTGTAAAGTGATGTAACTCAAGTTGCGTAACTCAATGATGCGTCTCCGACGTTTTCTGAAAATCAGCAACTTCTAGTAAAAATCATCGAATCTAAGCGACTCGAGCTTTTGTCGTCAGCTTTTGAAGATTTACGTTAAACACAATCGCGTTAATGTCGACTTCCGCATTATTCACACGAGTCATTTTCCCAGTCCACGTTTTCACGACTATGTACATACGTGCATTTACATTTCCGTCTGTTTCTGTCGTGACTAATTATTTTCATTCGACAGCACTCGCGTGCATTTAAACACGCATGCATTAAGAAGGCGAGTATTATTCTTACTCGCCTCGAGAAATTTTATCAATCACCGTCATCTTTCGCTCGTCTGCGCTTGCCTTTCTCGATCGTTTCAAAGCTGAAACAATTGGCGGAGAAGAATGTTCGAAGCGTTCTTGACTCGACTCGTTCCGAAAAAGTTTGATCTTTCCTCCATTGGGCAAAAACATAAAGGAAGCCTTCTCTAAGCTTTGACCTGTCATAGTGCGTGCACCATCTTCCTCCCTTCCCTCTTACCTGGTCTTAACGAGCCAAAGGAGAAAAAGTCTTCTGACGTGAAATTAATTAAAACTTCCTTTAAACGGTCGACGCATACACTTTGACGAGTTTGCGTGGAAATGGTGGTCGCCGTTGCGTCCAACATCTTCGTTGCATCTCGCGATCGCGGTTTGTCGAATGGAAAAGAACATTAAGAACAAATTTATGCCTTCCGATTCGTTACGGCTCCACGAAAGAGGAACCGTAGCTGATGATAATCTCGAAAGTCCTCGAGACGATGACAGAAGCGAAATCTTCTCATCGTTCTGCCGCTTAACGACTGCCACTATTCGCCGTAATTGCGACGAGTGTTGAATTAAACTTTCTGATGATGCGACTCACCTCGGCAACTATCCAATTATTCCTCGCTGGTGCCCGTTCCTTTCATCAAATTGCTATAAATTTCTGTTCATTGTGGTGGGTAAAAATAATAACAAAAGGTTTTTTTTTTTGTAGCCTACGTGGTTTGAAATAAATACAAATGAAGTTTATTAATTTAGGAATTAACGGATACTGAGAGAAGTCCCAATACGGCGACGACAAAAGATATTAATCACTAGACTGTCGCTACTGGCTATATTTTTTAGATCTGTACGTCTCGCTACTCTCTATCTGATTCCTTCACAATATGCACCTTCTTACTTCGCATACTCGCAATCATATTTTAAGTCAAAAAAACTTGGGCGACTGGACAAACAGTCCTAAGTCTGTTGTTTTTTTTTCGCAGCAGGCGACAATTGTTTCGCTCTTAGGCACAGGACAAAATTCCGAAAAATTTCTTAGATTTTCTCATCTCACAATTGTACTTTCGATAGAACGAGCGTGTTTCGTTAATTGTCATATCGAGGTCTCACAATTTTTACAGACGTTCATTTATGCACGGTTATTTATAATTTTGCAACGGACACACATATATATAAGCGCGCGCTTCGCGAGGGTATTCGTCGGCGGTTGCTTCGATCCAACGACGTATAACTCAATGCAATGAGCTGGAACGATGCCATTCCGCTACAGAATTTCGCGCAGCACGAGAGAAATGGAAACGTGAGAGCTCGCATGATTATTTACTCGCCTAATAGCTGTCACCGAACAGGAATATTAAGAAGCATGTGGTCAAGTACGTGATACTAGGATATTCCTCTTGCTGACGTGCACGTACACGGACTTGGTAATTTATCCCGGATTACTGAAATTTCTCGTTTTATTTCTCGTCTCACGTGTTCTCCGCGACAGAAATTAATAAACGAAAATGAAAGATTCTGAAATTACTCGCGACGCGAAACTTTGAAATTACCCGTGATTTTCAGCGTTTCGACGAACGTATCAGTCAGGAGACTGAATTTTCGTTGAATATTATATCACGATATCACTTTACTTTCGAATTTCCAATTAATTTCGAAGGCACCTCTACTTGATTGCAAATTGAACGACTGCAAGAGGGCACAACACAAACTTGCAAGCTAAAATATTACGCAAGTTTGCGTACCAACATCAACTCTCTTCATCTAACGTAATAATAACTCGCTGATGCACTGGCTGCACTCTGGTTGCGCTGCACCCCCTAAAATCTCGTTACACGTCATACAGAGCTCCCTTAAATTTCATTATACGTTGTGTACACAGTGCGTGTTTACACCTCGTATCTATCTTTCCGAGAACTTCACGCGGGTAACTAGAAATCATTGTACCGTGTACTCTCGCTAGGATTGATCCTTTAAACGTGCACTATGTGCACTGCGTTGTTTAAGTTGGATGAATCTTGAACACGACGTTGCAGGTATTACGCTTTTAAATTGAGAATGTAAGATTTTATTTAATTTTTTCCTTTTTATTAAAGTGTACGTTTAATTCACGATTTATAAAATGATACAAAGTAAGATATCTTCGCCAAGCAATGAACCGATACAAATCATTTAATTATTTAATATACTGTTTTAAAAATAAAGCAGTTAAACTTTACAAGGCGGATATACCTCTGATTCGAATGGATGTGTAGGAGAAAATTGTCGAATGTAATAAAAATTATTTACTTTGGTATATATAATAGAATTATATATGAAAGTTGTATGCATAAAGAAACGACGTATACAGAATATGTCGGTTGTTGTAAAGGAATTACTGGAGCGAAATATACTTGACGCAATAAATACTTTGGCTTGAAAATTATGCTTCCGCGGATCAATCGGAAAAAGTAAAATCAGTGGTACTGGATTACGGCTTTAGATAGAAAGTAACTTGCCGGATATCGAGCATCATTCGGTTCACGAAAGATTAAACGCGATTAAAACGCGCGTAAGAAACGTTCATTGGTTCGTACAAATCTGTCGGTGGCGCGGTTGCACCACAATCATCTCCGAAATTCCTCGCACGGTGCACGGCTCTCCACCGTGAAATCGATTTACCACGGATATCTAACGACCATTCGGGATTTATTCGCGGGAATTTCGGGCGCACGTACACCGAATCGGTGTACCGATGCAACGAAAATTGGGCCCCGGGCACGCGAGTAATTAATTAATACAAGGCTGGTCTCGTTCCGCGAAACCTCACGGTTAATTATCGCCGGCCACCATAATCCCGGCGCTTAGCCCTCTCGCGAGCTTCTGACATGGGATAAGGTGGCTTCTGGCAGAGCTGAGCCGACTTCGCCGCCATTGCAATTGATCGACTCTGTTAATGGAGTATCAGACACTGGTCCGCAGCGTAATTCCGTTAATTGCGAGCACATCGGTTGCGTACGTTCGTTTCGAGCGTGTCGACTTCGCCGGCTACATTAATTAACCACGGTTATAACCTCCTGGATAGCTTAGCCACACTGTTCCGACACACACCAGTACCTTATCCTGTTTAATACTCGGCGGAGGGTCCGCGAAATTTATGGGGTATAATGTTTGATTAATTTCTCAGTGTTCTCGGTGCCTTCGTTCGGTTCGTTTATTGGCGAACAGGTTCTAAGAGCGTCGTCGAATATCGCTGGTCTCTATTAATTATCCTCGATCTTCCTCGAGGTGTTTGTCGTTCTTGATCTTGCGTTAATCGCGTTGATAATCTGCTCTAGATTGCGCGAATCTGATCTCGATCGCAATCGCGGGTTTTTGTGTTTCTATGATTGCGATTGGAAAAATGGAATCTAAGTAGAAATTTGTTTCATTTGTTGATTCCTATAATAAATACTAAATTATAAAATAAGTAAATACTAAACTATATCTTTTTTATATTCCATGCGTTTTCAAACCTTTAATGCACAAAAATCTACTTCAGTTGTTATACATTGGAAAGGATCAAATTGTCAAAATAAAAAGTGGATGTGTGGTATTTAAAAATGTAGAAAATGTGATTGGGAAATAGCAGTATTTTGTTATATTAGTTATATCGTCTTGTGGAAATTATTTTGAAAAACAGTCTTTGATTTTGCAAATAGAAAAAAAAGCTACATTGCACGTAGCATTGTCTGATATGTTGACTTGTACTACTTAAAATTGAAATTGTACCAATTGATTATTCAATTAGTTTACTTACACTATTCGTTATCAATTGAATCGTTTTATCTTTTGTCTTTTAATATTATCTTTTAATATTGGCGTTGCCTGATATTGCAAAATTCGTACTACTTAAAATAGTATTGTCTGATGAATAGTAAACTGATACGCACTTTTTGGTGTTAAAAAAACTCAACTTTAAATACACATTTAGCACGCATACTCACAGACTATAAACTTTATTACTTATATATTCTCCATTCTGTCGAAACCAATAATAATTACGCTCTTCCCGTTGAAATTTCTATGAACATGATTCTTTAATGATCATCCTTTTCAATACGCAATCGATTTTACGTCGGTCCGTAGAATCGAAGAGAATCGAAGAGAATCGGATCGGACGCTAGAATTCAATTTCTATCAAAAATCTCGTAACTTTACATTCCTTCTCTCTTCGCGTCGGCAAAAATCCCCAATCATGGAACAACACGAGAGAAACAAAACGTCTCTTTTCTTTCTTTCAGATGCCTATGGTCAAAAACCATCAATCGGATTTCAAAAATCGTGCAAAATTCGTCGATAACAAAGGGAAGAGCAACGAACGACCAGCGTGCCGGTGAAAAACGAAAATAGTTTCGACGACAACCAGCTGATGCACACCTTTCGTCGTCACGTTGGCGGCTGGCTCGCGTTGAGGCGTTAACGTACGGCCACGGTGTTACCTTGGTAAGTATAATACTGGTTATTCATGCTTCCTTGGCGTCGCTGAATCGACGGTGTGTCGCACGCGCGAGAACTTGGCACACGCACACCGACACGGACACCGTCGGCCGCGGTGAATGTGAAAACGCGCACGCTGGTCCTCTTCTTCATTCATGTGTCCTCGAATGTCGGGATCCTTGTGTATACAGGCGTGCTTTTCACCGGCGGATTTAATTTAGATTCGCGTCCAGGTCGCCCAAGCGGGCGACGAAAGGAAAATGAAATGAAACGCAGAGGGTCGGGAGAGGGGTGGAATGGGGATGGAGGGTAAATTAGGCTGCGGCCTAATGACGTGACAAACCATCCACCCTTTGAAAATGTGTCCCGTCGCCGGTGTGTTTCTTAACGAGTGCCTCGCTATTTTTCGAACTCACTCTCTTGCCTTCCCCTCGTCGCTATCTTTTTTACGGGCCGAATGAGGTCGTTTTATCCCGGTCCCGGATCGCGAGTTTTCCATTTTGGGCGAGGAGGGACGCGAAGACGCGTTTGATTTTTCTTCGCGAGAAGAAAGATGAAGAGTCGAGTACGTGATTTGTTGAATTTTCGTTATTAATGCTCGTTTCGCGGCGATAAGAGAAAATAATACTGTGCGATGGGTTGTGAAATATTCAAAGCGAGACAACTTCGTGCAGAATGATTGAGCAGTAAATGTGGATATACCTGAAGTAAAATGTTATAATATTTAACGAGAGGAGGTTTTATTTTTCAGATTCTGATAATAATAAAATATAATACAGAAAGTACGGTGAAATTTCGTTTCGTACGTACTCCATTTGTTTCGACTAAATTTTAATCAGTGTTCGATAAAGTAAACTCTCGCCGGTTGGATATCCATTAATTTTGTGTAAACTCCCATTATACGAACGCGAATTATGCAAATTATTTATCCTTCAGCAGGTTCATATAAACAGAATTATAATTATAATGGACGAGGTGTATAAATATAACGTGCGTTGCTCGATTGACACGCAGCGAGTCTCTTTTCCTACCACATTATCCCCATTGGGTCAATAGGTCACAAAATTTCTATACTCTTCGTGGATCGTAACTTCATAGTTTTTCATAGTTTTCCAACAATTTGTTTAATACATCTCGTTCTCGGTGGCAAAATACATTCTCTTGGAGTTTCGCAATTTTTATCTGTAGTTTCATTTTAATTTTACTTTTCTCGAAATTGATATTCCGTGTTATCTCTTTCTTCTCTTTCAATCACGCGATATCACGTTGTGAAAGTTGTTTTCATAACCAACCTGGCACGATATTTATTTCCTTTTGCCATCTCTTTTCGTGAAAATGTCGGTGTTTAATGGCTCGTGCTTGATATTACCGGGGCTGGCGAGAAACGAGGGAAAGCCATGCTAAACGAACGTTAATTGGTTCCACTTAATTAAGGAAATATTATCAAATTAATATTTTTCGAGGACGGTTCCTGCTTCTTTTCAAATTGACGGAGTTTTCACTCGGTGTGCTGGCAGCAGGCTAAATTGAAAATTCTGCCGCGAAGATTGCACGATGCCTCGAATGGTATTGCTCTAATTAAAAAATTCGTTTCGATCGACTTCCGCGAAGTCACTCTTAGTCGGTATTAAACGATGGCGAGCAGCGATCGAAAATAAAAAGAAGAAGGAAAAAAAGTACAGAGAAGAGAGAATAAGAGAGAGAATGTTATCGTTCTTCCACTCTTACCACAGGGAACTGTGATAAATTACGCCATTCATTCCGTACACGCACGATTCCCGTTCCCTCTCGGGTAATCAGTCCCCCGTCGTTGTCGTCGTCGTCGTCGTCGTCGTCGTCGTCCTCATCGGCGGAACTTTATATTAAGCGATCTTATCGATGAAAAGTAATTATAAATAAAGCTCGTTGTAGAAATAACTCCGGCACGGCGTTTACTC
>CAJDYZ010007688.1:32952-44226 GCA_903986555.1 Heterotrigona itama
ATTTTTAATTATACTAGATGTATATGTACCTATAATGTTCACCGATCGTAGGAATGTGTGAAAAGAAAGTACGAATGTGGTGCGAGAAGCACGATGTTGGGCCGTTTTTCTTTTTGAAAAAGAAGGGAATTGCTAAAAAAGAGTTTATTTGAGTTGCTAATCTGTGTTTTTTGTCTTGTTTAATTATCCTATGTTTCATCACTAACGTTGCTATCAAATAAATACCATTTATATTTTATCTCTACATAAATAGTTACGCGATCTTCTCTCGATTTCGTTAAAACCTGAGAAGAGAAGAAAAAACAGAGGAGCATTCCTCTCCGTTTGCCGGAATATTTTCTTATTCGCTTAATCGGGGGGGGGGGGGAGGGCGAATTCGAACGAGTTCTTTAGTATTTTGTTTACGCGTATCCCGCGAGTCGATGGAACGAGGCTCAATTCGCCGGAAAATCCGCGTGTAACGATGAAATTCCTTCTCTCTCTCTTTCTCTGAACACGATTAGCTCGATCAACACGTCGCTCGTTACGTTGCGCGTTACTTTCGTCGTTTTCCACTTTGTTGGGGGTGTGTACACCGGGTATCGGTAGCGGCCGACGATTCAGTGAGCAGGCTGAGTTCATACGTTTCGATCTATCGATTAGTTATTGGCAAGCGGTGTCGTAAACATGCGCGATCACGTCGGGCTCGCGCATTATAAGCGAACACGTTTCGATATATACGTTTAACATTCCATATTCAGAAAGCCGGCCGCATAGATGGTCGGTCTCTCGATTTATGACCGGTTGTCGAGCATTCGCGGAACATCGGATTTATCGTGGCTTACGCCGGACCCTGGGCGCTCGCCTAACCGAGATCCCACCCGAGATACATCTTTCATCTGCTCGCGGAATATTTATGAAAAGGTTAGTTAAATCAGCGCGGTTGCGTCCGCGCAACGCACAGACTGATCGGCGAACAATTATTAAGGAGTTCAATTGGATTAAACCAGCCTCGTTACGTATTCCGTTCGAAGTGTTGCCTTGCCCCTCGCGGAGTATGCATCCCGACGATCGAGACGCGAGATCTCTCACAAAGGCGAATATTTCGCGAACGTGTATCCGGCGTCGAACAGCTGTGTTACGCGCGCTGGATCGTGCCTTCCAAGCTTGCTCGCGATAAAGATCGCAATGTCGCTCGCGGAGAATTTTCTCTGCGATCGTGTGTCGGTCGAGATAGCTCGACAGAGATTGAGAATGTTCCTGGGAGAAGGCTCCGCATGGATCTGTTGGCCTCTTCCTGCAAGTCGTCCTCAACAAACTGTCGTCGCACGTTTAACAATTTTCCCACGAAAAGCTCAAGTAAGCTAGCACTCGGCGTTCAAACTAAAACTAACACTTCTGCCTCTCGGTTTATGAACCCTTCCTTCGAATTCGATGCTTCTCGTCCAAGAGAGGAACAATTTCAGGCGGAGTGATGACCTCTGCTCGATCTCATCTATGAGAAAATTGCGTGAAATGAACGATAAATCTCGACGTCAATTGCAGGAGGAAGGCAGTGAGCGACGACAGAAAGAGGCAGGAAAGAATAAGGGCCAACGTAACCGTGTGTTTGGAACGTTTGAACGGTGGTGCAGGGGGCATCGTAATGAGAAATTTCGTTTTCGCGGAATGAAACCGCGCGGGATCCGTGAATGTACTTATTACGAAAAATGGAGGAGAGGAAGGATCGCGCGACACGCCAACCGCGCGTTACTTTCGACCGAAAGCGGTGGATGAAGAGAGGGGTGGCTCGCCTACCGTACAGCATGTGTTTATATTTGCCGGTCGCGTGACGAGTGACTTTGTGGGCCCGTATTTTCTCGTGTACGCTCACCACGGCCGGATGATACACTACTACGTACACTGCATCCAGCCAGGGTTGCGTTATATCTCGGTCACGTTCAAGAAAGTTCGGCCGCGTGGCGGTGGAAGGGCAGAACGAGATCCAGCGTGATTTACGCGGGCGATTACCGGGAGAAAATGTTCGAAACCGATGTACATCAAAAGAAAGATCAATGGACGAAATTATGGGGCCACCGGGGCCGGCCAACCGGGACTAGGTTTCTGCCCCTTCCCCTCTCACCCTCCTTTCGGATATTTCAATAACTTGGAATCCAATATCCCAACTACGAAGAACGAAGAAAAGAGCCTCGAAACGGACTTATTCGGATTCTTCGCCGGGGAATAATCAGCGAAGAATTTCCACGTTTCCTGGCCGGACTGCTCGTCCCTCGTGATTATTTCTTTTAAATATTTCAATCTTTCGGAATTCGATATTCCAATTACGGAACCTACCCAGGTTTTTCTACCCCCTCTGCTTCTGCTTTCTTTCTCCTCTTTTTTTTTCTCTCTTTCTCTCCTCCTCTTTCTCTTCGGAGAAAGCCACAGCGAGGCAGAGGAAAAGGAACTAGTAATTTAGCGTTTTGGTTAAAAAAAAAGGTGTAGAAGAGAGAGAGGATATATCGTCTTTAATTCTGTAATGAGGTCTGCAAAGTAGAATATCCGTAGCTATCAGCAGCCGTAGAATATACTCGATATACTACTCTTGGAGAATTCTTACTTGCTTGAAATTAAAAGTAGTCTGCACTTCTTCGGTATTTCTCAGTTTTCTGTTTTTTAAATATATTTCAATGTCGACAAACTTATTTCTTATTCAGAGTTCATCGATCGTAAAATTAATGCAAACATTCAGATACTTATGATATTGCGCTATTTATAATTTATCGCCATCGTCTTTCCATCTTATTATCAAAACTTCTGACAAGATGTTCGTAAAACTATGGTCATGTGTATATGTGTTACGAAACACAACACTTTTACTGGTTTATGATGATATTCCAAAGTTTATAATGAGTGATCAATAACTATTTTAAATTCGATAGACTTTAACTTTCGCATCTACTATCGCGCTAACTTGATTTTGCTGAAAGTACTACTTCGATCTAGTCTGATTATAGAGGTTTAATACTAGCCTTAAACTTCAACCTAGTAAAAGTTCCGAATGCTTGATCATGTGTTCATAACTCATCTTATAGTTTACCTTACAGTTTTGTTGTTGAACGTGTATCAAACGTGTATTCATATATGTCTCGTTCATTAATTTTTCATAGACTTTAACTTCCCTACGTTCTTCGAATTGTATTTCCCTTTATTTCATTCAAACTTGAATAAAATTCCTTAAATTTGTAGGAAAGAGCCATGATCTACGATCTCGATTGCACAGTGAAAGTTTCTTTGCAAATATTAAGACTTTTTCTTTCACTTGGAACAGTAATTAGATAAAAATTCTAAATTTGCATCGAGATTAAATAACCAAAGTAGAAACTTGAAAATAATGTTGACCAAAAACATTGATATTAATCGCAATCATCTTTAATGAATTAAATTTGATTAAACGTTTGAAGAGATTTTTTTTTTGGTAATTACTGTTTATGACCAAATATCAAACAAGTTTAGCAATTTATTATAAATTTGTAAACAATTCAGAAACAATTTATCGATCCACTTGAAGCTACGAACTATGATCTCTGTTCTAATAATATTCAAAACATGTGAAAAATACGCCAGGGCCTAGCACGCTAAAATAAGAAGAAAAATTCATATAAACATATATCCGGTGTGATCTAACTTTTCAAGTTACAGCTTACCTATTGTTTTTTTCGGAATTGGATGTTAGTTAGTACTGTTTTCTTGCATAGTTCTGATGTCAATGAGCATTATGAATAAAGCAATTAAAAGCTAGTTCAGTGAAGCGAGATTATTCTAAATTCTTGAAATTTTCCTGGCCAACTTTGGGGACATTCAAAGTCTGTAGTTTATAAAATTATGTTAATATTCCTGAAACACTTTGTCAACGTTCGACAATCTACAATGCGATCAATAATATGAAAAATTTAAACTTGGTAAAAAAAAGGAACATGAAGATCCATTTAATCTCATTTTAAAGTGAGAAGCTCCAAATTTGGTAATTACGAGTTCGTTTTTCTCGAAGACGAAAATAAGGACGCTCTTTTCTCGAAAATTCTAAAAATTTAGATTTTTAGAAAAATTTTTTTATACCTATTTATACCTAGTTCTATCATCATTTTGAAGACTAAAGTCTTCCTTTGAAAACTTGTCGTCCAACTTTCTTTTCGTAATTTTATCAAACATTGAATATTAGGGTCTAACGACAAAAGTTCTTACATTTCGTCACCTAACTCTGATATTCAAACTTCAATAAACTGGAGGAAAAGAATTGCACAGCGAGTTTCATGGAGTTGTTATAAAGAGAAAGTCTTTAAAACCATAGCAAATTTAATCGTGATGGAAAATTTTCTAATGTTTTTGGTATTCTCACTTTCCCACTCGCTACATAACAAAAAAGAAACAAACCCACGACTGTCAAAGTGAAAGCTTCAGACCATAAAATGAGACCAATGTTGTGTGAACTTTTCGAACGAAGTTACATCAGTCTAAATTATCGGCAATTTTTAATTTTCATTGGTACGATTATGCTCTCCACTGTAGAATCAGTGTACACGCGTACATTGAAATTGGAAGTGTTCGTAATTTCTCTGAAGATACGTAGGTACAATAGAAAATAAGCTGTAACTCGAAAGCAAAGTCTCATCAGATATATGTCAGTTTTATGTAAAACTTTCCTTTTTATTTTAGCATGTCGAGTCAGCCCGCTTTCCACACGTGCTTCCCTCCATTATTCAGAGATCGTTAATCGCGTCATTAAGTTTAACAATTCAGAGAAACCGGAAAGAGAGAGACCGTGTACTTCAATCAGCGAGCCAAAAACCCCAAAAAGTTGTAAATCCATCCAACTCGCGAAGCTGCACGAAACTTTTCCTTTTCCTCAATTACTACGAGTCTCCGCGTACGTACGTGAAAACCGCCTTCTTTTTCAATACCGCCTGTGTATCATCCGATTCGATCGAATCGAAATGCCGAGCATCCACGATGACAAAGCGTATATCCAGGAGTTTCTAATAACTTTAAGAGTGCAATAAACGAAAGTAGCCATCGAGATCCTTTCACCCTCCGACGTACGAAAGGAAGTCGAACTCTCGTAAAGCTGGCTCCAAGATTCGAGAGACGAGTACATCGTCGAGAACCGGTACTGGTTCGTCGCGATCGTTCTTGTCCCTTCTTGTTCTTCCGCGAACGAAAGACGGCAAAGGACGACGATCGGGCCTTGGAACGTTGTGGAGCGGCGAGTGGAGAGTCTGGTCAGAGCTGTATCTCGGTCAAGCCGCAAGAAATCTGAAATTATCGAGGGTAGGAGGGTTAACGAGATGTGAGGGGGAAGTGGAGGAGGCGGTGGGAGAGGGTGTTGCGGCAGAGGTAAGACAGGGGCGGCGGTCTCCGGATCTCGCGCGGAGGTGAACGACGACGGCGAGAAAAAGAGAGGCCACCACCGACTGACAGAGGGTGAGGCTGAGACTGAATGCAACGGGGGGAAAGGGCGGCAGCGGGGAGGAGAGGCGACGTAGGTTCGGTGATGTCGAAGGGGAACAAGGGGCGTGCGTGCACTATGGGAAAACGTTGGAGGGCGCAGTCTCGGCTCGCGCGCCGGGCATTCGCGTTCGCGGGCCGCGTGTTCGTTGCTCAGTTTCGGTCCAGGTGCAACTGCACGCGCGTCTTTCTGCTCGCACGTCTGTCGCATTTGTGTCCTTCGTGTGTTCATCGAGGGGGCATTCCGCGGACCAGCGAGTCGCGCAATTACGCACGTGGAAAGAAAGTAGAAGAGTGTCGCCGAGCGTCTTCCGTTCGGGTGGCTTTGACAGTTTTATTTTTTTCTTTTCCTTTCCTCGTTCGTCCCCGCTTCTCCGCCCTTTCCCGAGGGAGTCTGCATCTGATTTTGGAGGACCAACAAACACATGTGCGCCTGTCTCTCTCGAGAATTTTCTTCGCTTCGCGAGAGACCGCGGTCTACCTTTGGTGACGCGGTTTTTTCTTCAATTCCTTCGAACGGGGACTCTTTTTCCTCGGCCTAGCTCGCGATTAACGAGATCGCCTCGTCAGGATCGCGCGTCGAGTGTCGTCTTCGTGTCTTCTCGTCAGCTACGCGGCACTAGCTACGGCGGTGCACACCCTTTGCCGGATTATTTCACGCGCGGTGCACCCTCTACCAGACTACGCCGTCTGCGGCGCTCGCCGATTGCTCTTCGAGACCTCGTGGCCGTCGAGACCGCTTCAAAGTTGCGCTCCTTTGACGCGTTCACCGCGCGCGCGAGAGAGACACAGAGAGAGAGAGAGAGAGAAAGACTCACGCGTGATTTTGATCGACTGGTCTCGCGCGCCAGGCAAAATAATTACGCGCCGCCTCGCTACACGGCAACGATGTGACAACATTGTTAGAGCGTTCGTTAAAATCCGCGAATTTTCAAATTCGAACGAACGTGTCATCGGCGATTCCCAGCGTGAAGACTCCTCCGGCCATTCGACGGTTTAATGCGTAATTCGAGAGAAAATATGGACGAAGAGTGGTACCGGGAGCGAGTCTCGCGAACCGATTGAACGAGACGCGAAACAACGAGCGAGTAACCGTGTTCGGAACGCACGTACGAGTGAGTTCGTTTCACGGACGGCTACGGTCGGGCGAATTTTCGATCGTTAAAAGGTCGACTGACAAAGATCGACTTTCGGCGTTTGGCAAGTGGTGACGTTTCATGTCTCGCGTCTCTCTCGCTCGCGGTCAGTGTCGTTTCTTCCGCTCGTTACGTTTATTAATATCGAGAAGGAGAAAGAGTCAACGTCTGACCGGACGATCCGTAACCAGCCAACAACCAGCCGAGGCGGAAAATCGAAAAGTTTCGTTCGTCGTAAAATGGCCGGTCCTGGTCCATAGTTAAAAGTGCACGCCGTTCTTTTTCTTTCGTTCGCGTGTTTGTTCCGCTGGGTTTGTTCAAACGCCTCTCGATTGGCCCGAAAGCAAAATATCCCCGTTCAAAGCTCGCGTTCCTCTTTCTTTCGATCGTTTTCACACCAGACAGGCTCGCGGCAGGCCTGCTAGTCGTCTAAATCGTCGATTAAACGCGGCCGTGTATCCATTTACTTTTGCCAGAAATTCAAGCCTTCGCCAGTTGCCAGCCGTGATACAAAGCGGATTGCCAGCTCTGTGGATATTTTAACAGTTATAGCACCAAGAGACAACCGAGACAGGGGAGAAAACAAGTGTGGAAACAAATATAAAAGACGAGTGAAAGGAATTGGAGATCCAACAATTGGGGAGTACAGTGAAAAAACACAGGAGGATCGCGACGAAGTGATACGACGATGTTGCTGTTTACAGTTTGGTGGCTCGTCTACGCGTCTCCGGTGATTTTCGCCGTGCAACGTGCGAAGGAACTCGGTGACGGAAAAGGTAGGACGCATCGCGAATTAAAGCGTGTACCTCTCTCACCCCATTTCGCCGCGCGCCACTTCCCCAACGGCTTGAGAAAGAAACGTCAGGCGTAAGCGTTTCACTTAAACAATGTCGTCCCGGGCGGGGACGGAATGAGAAGCAGAAGACGATAACCCGGCGACAGACAATTGCAATAAGAGTCGCGCAGTAAGAATACTCCTCGGGGCAGGGGGTGTAATAGTGGTCCCCCGGTATCTTGCAGGATATACCCGGTAAACCGTAAAGGGGAACGTTCACGGAGAGGCGGCTCAATGACGCACAAGATTTGCACTTTATTAAAAGACTCGTTCCGCGAACGAGGCGTTCAAGGGTCGAATTAAAGTGCCGGCGTTCCTTCAACTCTTGACTCCGACCTCTTCCCCCGGAAGGCGTGTTATTTCACGCCACCTTCCGCGTCGTTGTCGTTTCTCTCTGTTTTAAGTCGATTAAAATGACAATAACCAGCTCGCTGATTCGATGCCGGTGGAAGGCAACACCTCTGGTAAATGGCTATCCTTTACCTTCTCGTAGGAAGAGAATTAATTTCCATTGTCCCGCCATCTTTCTCACTCTCTCTCTCTCTCTCTCTCCCTCACTTCCATCCTCTCTCTTCCTCTTTCCGGTCATGCCTTCGGTGATTTTAAACGAGCTACCAATTAAAATTGTCCGGGATCGATCCGACCCGATCGCAACATCGATGGCCACCACCCAGCACACACCTGCTCGGAACAACAACGACACGAGAGGCAGCTCCTGTTTCCTTCCCTCCACGGGATTCTTTTTGAGTCTCCGTTGTTCTTTTAAGCTCTCTGCCTGTTCCCCCCTACCTCTTTGTCCCAGTCTCTCTTACTAACTGCGCCGCGATATCGACGCGATTTCGCGTGAATGACGACCGGCGTTTATCGAGCGTGAAATTTGGATTTACCTGCCGGCTGATAACGCTTGCTCGAGTTCGCGACAAGCACTGCCGAGAGAAAGATCTCGCACGCTTTTTCTTTTTCGCCACGTTTCCTGTTCTGCTTCGTTGTTATTTAATTGCTCGATTAAGCTTGAGTCGCTGTCACGCTTCACCTCGACGCTTCGTTCACTGAACACTGACGTACATCGAGTGGACCTGCAACTGTTATCAGTTCAAGAGAGTGGCATAATAACGTGGCAATAGTGATCTTTTTTCGGTCTGGTCGGTGACCTCCACTCTCTTTCAGTAACATCGAAATCGTATGTTTCTTTTTTCGATTCGTTGATCGATGCAATTAAAATTAAATTACGAATTAATGTTAATGTTTACCAATTTGTTATTCATAAAAAAACAAGAGTCAGTTTTTTACATCGTGAGTAGATAATCATTCACGCTTGATTATTGATTATTGATAGCTTCTACTATCGCAAGAAAGTTTCATTCTATTTAGATTTTCTTTCAAGTTGCTTGTCTTCGCTTTATTAGGAAGAAAAAAAAGAAAAAATACTTAATTCGTTCGTCAAATGAAAGGCTCGACTAACGAATCGGAAAATATATGGATTCGATAAACTGAAACCCTTCCATCCACGTCAAAAAGGTCATTAGTCTCGCATCACAACCACCGTGCCGAACAACTTTCGTTCGCAAAGTTTTTTCATACCTCTAAAAACAACGGAGATACTTCAGGTAGTAACAGTTACAGGTCCACTCGTTGTACGTGTCGTGCAACTTTCCACGAGTTTGCGTACACTGTCGTGTAACAAGCCCTCTCCACGTGCACCGCTCGATCCTCTTCCTTAGTGACGTCACACGCGCGGAAAGCTACAGACAGGAGCGAGAGGAATCATCTCGAAACAACGGGGATCGAACGCGTTTACGGGTCATTCGTCTTTGAATTTTTTGAAAGGGGGGTAATTGGCAAGACGAGACTCTCGAAACGGGGTAAATCGATCCATGGGGGTCACGTGTACCCAGCACGCGTAATGACGAGCATTCTGCAAACGGACGCGCGACTTTTGTTGGCGGCGGTTCGACAATCCGATTCGAGTGTGTTCATTGACTCGCTCGTATTTCAAGTGATAACCGCTGCTCTTTCGTCAGCGAAATCTCTGTCGCGTGTGTTTGGAAACAACTCTCTCGTTCACACCGCGCCGGAGTGTACGTTATATAATAACTGCGCGTACACGTTCGGGTGTTCCCGATTCCCGCCGTTTCCTTGCTCTCGCGCCGATTCCCGTGTTGTTTTAATTACCGGGACGGGTAAATCCAAGTGGCGAGGCTTTCGCAGGCTAATTTTGCTGAGACAGCGCACGCCGGTGCGTTTTCGTCGTTGCTTCCCGTTTCTTATTTTAACCGCGCTAGGAAAAATTCAGCGCGGTGAAAATTCGGGCGGGGAACGCGGCGATTTAATCTCGTTAAGATAATGCGGCGCGTTCTTGTCATAATTTTTCGTTCCCTGTTTTAACTGCGGGGAGGGAAAATTAAACGCTAAAAGTCCAGAGGAGATTTAGGTTTTATAGCGCCGTCTGTTTCTTGAGCGATGAATTGCTCAAATCGTCAACTAGCAAGCGCGATAATTGGACGAATAATCGAGCGGATAGAACGGCAGCAGAAGGAAATTCCACCGCGAATGTGGAATACTTTTTCTCTCGTGTGCCTTCATTTGCATATATTCGTGTCGTTAACTGCTGATGAAAATGGATTCGACGGAAAGTCACGTTTCTTTAAAGAGGCACTGCAAATTAGATCAAGCTCAAGGAGCTCACTTTGAACGAAAAGATATTCCCAAGATGTATTTTCTCTTTTTTATCATTCATTCGAACGTACATTCGCGCCGGGTTTGCAGCGGTAAAGTGATTTCTGTGTCCCTTTGTGGGTGTATTTAAAGAAGAAACAGAGAATGTGTTAACGTGATTTATGGTGATATAAAATGGTTCCATTTACAGGGGAATGCGAGCCGTGACAGAGAATGTTGATCGCATAAATCTGCTATGATTGCGCTTGAAATAGAGTGTACCATGTGCTCGTGTTTGAAAAGATAATGGTAACTAGCGGATCGCCGAAATCTCTCCATTTAAACAAGTTTCACTCGCGTCGACTTGTGTTTTAACTGTGAAATACGCGATTTCTCTCTCTCTCTCTTTTCGCACTATCCGCGTGAATCGAAGTAAAAATTTTGATCGCGTATTAAAATATTTATTTACGTGAAAATAAATATACTCACAAAGTGGATGAATCGTGCTGCGAAAGGGATCAGCACAATATTAAAAAAAAAAAAGTTGCCGGGCGAATAACTCGATAACGAATAATTTATTCATTAATTTTTCAGCGTAATCGAAGCGTTAATATTACATTAACAATACAACGTTTACGTAAATTTCTATCCGCATTGTAATTGCCATTAATTTTCCAATTCGTAGGATAAAATTTTGCTACAATGTGTCAAAATTTTTCGATCATCTCTCTTTTTCTTTTTTTTAACTCGTAAGATCGAAAACAGAATGATCAAGTGCTGGAAAATTTGAAACTGAAAATGTCAGACGGAAATGGAAATTTCCCTTGGATGAATTTTTATTCAATTTTTGCTCAGCACAGACCGTGAATTAAAAATGAAATTCGAAGAATGGTTCCCTGTATGAGTGTACATATTTGACGTAGAAAACTATTCCTTTCATTGGGATTCGAATGTAGAATATTAATTTATTATAAAATGTAGTGTGGAACGTCGTTTATAATTAGATGAAAATTGTCAAACAAGGTATCCACGTGATACGAAATATTTCGAAATTCCATTAAACACTCGATATTATCATACTGATGAAGTTTAAAACGAGTCTGAAAATGTGTTTAACGCAAATATATATCTATTTTACAGATGAGTAATATTTATTTATTTGTGTTTGTGTGTGTGTGTGTGTGT
>CAJDYZ010007688.1:66516-77042 GCA_903986555.1 Heterotrigona itama
GTTCGTAGTTAAATAAAAAATGCCTAACTCCAGGAAATAATCGTCGCAGTCGGCCAAATTTCCGGACTCGCGATTTCGCGAGAGGAAACGTATTCGTATTGTCTCGTTCCTTCGATGGCGATTGACGTGTCGTAAACTTACGTAGCACGTGCAACGCTCCTAACCGAGTTGCCCTAACCCCTGGGTCCAGTTTCTGGCAACGTTCCGCATAATAATTCCGCTGGCCACATGTGACGTGGAAGGTAAACACTGTGCAACGTTGAAAAGCCATCCTATGATCAACATTTCGATCGCCAGTGTGAATCAATGTATTAATAACTGCAATGTTGCTCGTCTTTTTCAGTTGTTAATTCGAAGTTGGATAACTCGAATGTGGCATTCGATTAAACAACAATTGAAATAAATCAATTTCCACTCTGATTACTGATAGAATTAATTCTTTATCGAATTTAATTCTCCTTTAATTTCGTTCGTGGCCTGTGTTCATAGTAGTGTTGCAGGATATCGGTACTTGTTTCCAATTCCGTTCCAAGTGATGAGTTTTAGCAAACCACGAGTGGAATTTCGCCGGGTCGAATTTTCTCCCGACTACGATAGCCTTTCAAGAACTAGTTTGTGTGCCATCTACGAGCATGGTAGGGTCTGATTTTCAACTACGCCACCGGTGCAGTAGAGTAGCAAATTTAACAAGCTTTTGCATTTCGGGCAATACAGAAAATAATAACGAATATTCAATTGAATTTGCGAACTTCGCTTCCGTTTCTGCTGCGAAGTACGATGAAACTGTTAATTGTTATAATAACGTCTGAACATTTCCACTTTAGACATCGTGGAATACTTTCACTAGCGCTAGCTGAGGCTGCAACAATGCCGAAGCAATAATAATAGACTAATCGTGGATTTTAATATTTAGCAAATATTCCTTAGAATTAATTTTATGCGAACAACGATTACATTGTACGTAATTATTATCTTATCAATGAAAGAAGAAGATCGCGGAAAAATAAATATCTCTGAAAGATCAAACATTGAGTTTTTCATATGCTTTTCTCTGTGTGTACTCTATTTGTTGCTTTTATAAAAAAAAAAGAAAAAAAGGAAAAAACATCCATCGAATTACACGTTTACCCGCCCTCGACTAAATTGAAAAATACGATCTTGCGATCAACTAATCAAATCGAATATTTTAATAAACACGTAATATGTTACATGAAATTTCATAGGTATTTCGTTATTTGTCTCTTTTGGCTCTTGTTTATTTGCTCGTTCTTGGCAAATATTTGGAGATTGGAAAATAACAAATATTCGCGTAAAACTGCAGGGAGATACGGGAAGTTGTCTACGCCAGTCTACGCAACGTTATTTAAAAATATGAAACTTACTCGTGCATGCGATCGTAAAATATACAATGTTTTTTAAAGTCCTGTAAATTTTTCTAAGTCCGCCAAACTTCTATAAATTTCCATAAAATTCCCTGAATTTTTTTTTAATTTCTACAAAATTCTCTAAATTTCGCTAAGTATTCCCTTTTCCTTTATTTTACCAAATTTGTAACAAATTTTGCCAAAAGTGAACACAACACGAAGAAGTACGCTCTCACTTGTCAATATGCATTTGTTCACAACGATAGTCAAGACAAGATTCATAATAAGAGGTATTTATAGAATCAGGAAGTGTATTATCAATATCAAATTCCTTTTTATCGACCAAAAACCAACTAATGAAATTTTCATTGACGAAGAATTTTGTCTTTACAACATTTCTATGTTTGATAATTCGAAAATCACGTTTCCTGTTTTGGGTCACGTTTCGGTAAACAAACGTAGAATAAAATTTTTTTATTTATTTTCTCCGTTCCCGAGAAAATCAAGTTTGAAAATTTATCAAAGAAAAAAAAAAAGAATAATTAACAACAGGATATTCTGCGTGAAAAAGTAAGCAAGAAACGTGGAATAAAATTTTTCTGCAAGATGTTTCGTTTGACAATTTATCAAAAATCGAGTTTTATAATTTATCAAGCGCATACATGCCGAGGCAATTTCGAATGGAACAATTTAAATTCTATTCCTCTGAATGTAAAGCTTTAAATGAAACTCAAGTGTATCACTGTTATCGAAACACTCTATATCAAATACTAATCCACTTATATACAACGCACCACCATTGTGAATTTCTCTTTGACGATATAGTTTCCACGAAATGTTTCTGTTTTGTAATTGCGTGCACGCCGGTGCTTCGGTATTAACTTATTGATTAAATGCAATCGAATTCTGGAAATTATTTCTTCGTTAGCCAATTTCCCTGCAGAGTAGCAGCACGTATGATTTGCGAAATCAGCGTTTGAGCGAAAGCGTATATAAAAGACAATATACCTCTACATTCGATCCCCACAATAGTATTTTCAAGGTGTTCTCCTTTATTTCCCCTCATTGACCTCGTTGGCAGCTACCCTGGAAGCCTCGTTGATCGATCGAAAATTGAAGATATCCTACAAATCTCACCGTTCTTTACCCGAACTTCTCTCAGATTTTATTTCTACTGCATCGAATAGTTGGTTGGTAGTTTATTAAAAAAAACATATTACGTATATAATAATACGGAGTAATTTACCAACAGACGATAGTAGAAGATAGTAGAGATCTTTCAGAGATATTTGCTCGATAGAATGATAGACAAGCAATTTGTTAAAGATTATTCGTAGAATATTTGTGAGATATCATCGGAAAGTTCTTGAATATTTTCATCGATTTGATTGAAGATACGCAAAATTTAGAAAGTACATCTTTATATATTTTTGAGAGGAAGTTACGATTCTCAGGTTTTTGATAACTGGAATATTTAAAAAGGCAATTTGCTATTTCAAGAAGAAGCTGTAGCAATGGTGAGCAATGTTGTATGATATTAAGTTATATTTTATAGAAAGTAATTGGTGCAATAAAATTTTTGTAATTCTTTTCATTCGTCACACACTTATAGTTTACAAAATAATAGTTGAATATCGAAAGATGCCAGAAATCAAATATCTCAACTTTGTAGAATATTTCTCTGTCTAAATTTGTCATTATTACATCGTAATATTATTATAGTAAGTTTGTTATATATTATTTTGATATATTTTAATAATTATTAATAGTTAATCATTTTTACATTAAAAACATCATAGTAAAGATACGTTTAGTTGCACGGTTTCCTTATCGACACATTCGAATTGTGAGTGGAGAATTCTTAACAGAATATGACAAATCTGATGTAACATAAAAATACACTATGTGAGATAACTAGTCGTTGTTACAACATCGTTGAAATTCTCGTTGGAAGTTATATTTTTGTGTGCCTGCCTCGGGAACGAACGCATTTATTTCATACGCTGAAACAGTTATTTCATGTTTTTGTCAAATTTACGCAACTTGTTGAACAAGTGCTCATCATAGATATATTCAACGTGATGTATTCGAAATAGTAGTACATTTGAAATATTTTTCGAAGTATTAACAGCGTGTACTAGTTTTTTTATTCATTTATTTATTTATTTTTTTTTTTTTTTTTTTTTTTTGGAAGTAAAAATAATCTGCCGATAGGTTAAATCGACTCTCGAAAGTAATATTCCGATATTGAAACAATAGATTCAGAGATATTGCCAATTGTATCATTTGTAGTGCAAACTATTAAATGAAATATTAATTTAAACATCGGTAATCTCTTTTATATCGTTGTGTCAAATTTTCAATAATGATACGTATGTACTAATAAATTATATCGTTTTGTTTGCTACAACAGATATTATCTAAATTCATTTTATCTAATTTTAATCTAAAATTCATCAATGCTAATTACTAGGAATGCATGTCTGATAGAAAAGATATTCAAAGAACAATATAACAAATTCATGTTTCTACGAATCGAAAACATTTGCAAAACGTACGAGAGCAATATTATTTTAGTGCATTATTTTAGACGAGCGAGCATTTCCGCTGCATGAGAATATGAAACCGTATTCATTGCATGCAGAGCATATCTAATTACCACCTTTCAAGAGCAAGCCGTGTAGTCGAAAATGCTCGCGATGTTTTCAATGTAGCTTTTAACATGTATAGAAAGATTTTCGCAGCTACCGGGTTGGTTGTCCGGCACGTTTTATTTACGTAATTTCTTACAAAAGGGAAGCGAATGTAACAATTCACATGCACACGTGTTCAACTATTAATTAAGTAATATTTAATATTCAAACTACTGTAATTAACAATAGTAATTTTTGAACGACGTTTCGATGTTATGATATTAATTAAATGAACCTTTAGTGTCCGAATTAACAAAGTACTATGAGCATTGAGATAAACGAGCACTCAGATAATGGAGCACTGTTCTTTATGATAATAAAAAATAATAAAACCTGAAAAGAATCGTTTTAAAATTTTTCATGCAACACACAGATGAGCCGGATTTATTTTTTATAATTAATTTATTAATTTACACTCGTTCATTTCATTTTAATAAATTCATTCTACATTTAATAAATCCACGTTATATAACGTTATATAACGAGAAAACTGAATTTCAACATACGGACATGTTAAAATATAAACATTGCTATTCAAATTAGCCTAGTCTAATCAATAATCTTTTCCACGTTACACGATTCGCGATGAAATATCTCTAATGAACAAACGAGAAGGTATAATGTAAATAGAACAATTAGTTTTGCAGAGGAAATCTAAAATGCAAACACAAGATCAGATATTATATTGTATTATACTTCGAATTTATGCTTCGAAACATGTATTATACTTTTTCTAAAATAATGGCTTGATCGTTACTTCGAGATGATTAGAATTTGGCTCGTACACGAAATATAACACGCTGGCGATCCAGTGTCTTTGGAAGCCACTTCTTTCTCACCTTCAGCGGAACGAAGAAATACGACTGTTATCTGCAACAACAGTTTCAACCGTTCTCAAGCACCTATAACTTTAATTCTCACCCCGCCCCAATAATTCTCACGGGTGGCCGTGATTCGGATGGACGTTCTCCACGCGCCATCCACCGCTGTCCAACCGAATGGTCCCCGCCAGGTGGACGCGCGTTCGTCACTCGTTAGCAGCGAGCAAGGAGCAGCCAACTGTTTACGCGGGCGTAGCAATGTTTCAGATTGATCGTTAACAACGTAATTAAACTATCCGTTAGCGGGGAAACGGCGAACGTTAGGCAACCGGCTGTATCGGTACTATAATCCGACCAATCCGACGAACGGACGGCCAGGCTGGCAGGGCCGCGTGTCTCGCGGCTGCTACAGAGGCGCAATGAGCAGGCAACGGCGTTGATTAGAACCACTCATCATTTGACTTGCTTGTAACATCGTTGTTTGCACGAATTACAGGCAGCGAGGTTTGACGCGTGTACACGATAGCAATCTCGATGGTAGCGAGACTGGTTGGCTAGGCTGCCAGATGCTGGCTTCTACCGTTAGAGTTCTACTATGATATTTGATCAATGCCGTTGCGAAGATCCGTCAAATCGTCATTCGACGCCAGCGTGGAGATATCGAGCCACCTCACAAATATGTTTCGAACAAATATGTGGATACCGTTTCCGAGTACTTTCAGAATTTGTTCACGTTGCTTAAACTTATCCTGGCGACCAATAATGTAGACGATATATACTGGAAAGCAGTATCCGCGATACGATCTTCTGGTTCAATCAATTACAGATGGATGATTTCTGACATCATACATATGTGTGAAAATTAAAAAGAAACATATATATATAATATAATATAATATAGACGGTATTTTTCTTGTGTTTTTCTTTGGGTCTTGTAACGAAAGCAAAAATTCGGAGAAGCGTTACCTACGAAAGTTATGAGTATCGAACGAGTATGTTTTTGAAACCTAGGTTTCAGATTTTGAAATATCCGATACCAAATATAAAATATTTCGCATAAAATAAATACACTACCTGTACAACTTTCATAGAATGAACACATTGTTCTCATAGTCATACGTTCAACGGATACAACAGTATATTGTTTTTATAATCAATACATTGTTCTTACGCACTGTAGAATTAATATTCTGTACAGAACGAATATATTTATTGTCACAGAATGAATCGATCAATCTTCTTAATTAACACACTGTTCTCATACATTGTAGTCGTTCAAAGGATTATATCAATACATTGTTCTTATATCATACATTGATATATTGCTTGTATAAAATGAGTACATAGCATCCGTACAATCAATATTATGCTTTTATAAAAACAAAACGTCAGTACTATATTTTTAGTAAAATGAGTACATTGTCCTCATACAATGAGTACATAGATACATCGCTTGTATAAAATGAACACATAATTCTTCTTCATACATTAAACACGTTGTACTCATTCAATAAATACATGAATAAACGGTGCAATGGTTCTAGTAGCATTTAAAATCCATAAAACGAAACTTGACTCGGATTCGTAGATATACGTGTTGGACCCGATCCGATCCCTAATATTTGGCACGTTTTGCCTGCTGCCGCCGTATGCGGAAACACACGTGCCCATGGTATTATGGGTGTCAAGTTCGATTAGCTTCGCACTCGTTTGCACGAAATTTATGGTAATTTATTCGCTTTTATCATGTTTGCATTTTCCCCGGTAGCGGCGCGTGTTGTTGCTCTTTCGCCAAGTCACGCCGCGCCGCGCCGCATTGTCTCCCTGGCTATTTCGATTTCACGTTCGATATCTGTATTTTCCTTTCCCCCTTTTTCCTCCTTTCGTTCTGCGCTCTGTTTTCCCAGCAAGAACGGAACAACCGTTGACGTTGTGCCGCGGCGCTTTTATCGGCGAGTCGTCGATTACAGATTTCTCCGTGAGAAAAATACAGGTGAAAAGGTTGGGAAAACACGAGCGCGTCAGCTTGTAATCTCCATAATTTCCTCAGTTAATACCATAGCAGGCCGGCACCGCGCGATCATTCGTAAAATAGCGATCAGCAGCCGGTGACGCACTTTCGCGTCATTCGCGATTGTTATTTCAATTCTTTTAGTACACGAACCTTGAAAAGATATTACCATTAATATTATACGAATCCATATTTATTCGTAATAACGTGATAAAGTTAAGGCCAAGGATACGTAACGCTTATGACATGGATGCAAATCGAGGATTTGACCACTTTGAAACTCCAAGCAAGGCGCCCCATAAATTTCGGTCAGTCTTAAGTCTTAAGCAACAGAGTCTTCCGCACTATGGGGATCATCGGAACAATACTGCGCACTCGACGAATTATATATGCATAGGATAGTTTTCAGAAGACGATCGTTCTCAGAAATGCTGCCCCACTCTCGTCGGTGGCGATGAGAAATTTTGGAAACTTTCCCTCCATATTCACTGATTTCCGGCTTGGCTCTACAACTCCTCCTTTGGAAAGGGTAATTCAAGGCTCGATAAAAAAAGACAGTTCAGTTGTAAAAATCAGTTGTCACAGTTAAAAGATTAGTCGCAGTTAGTTATTAAGAAGAGTATCATTAATAATAATTATACAGTTATAGTATTTCTACGTCGGTACAAGTCAGTCAGTCAAATAATTTAACAATAAATCATAGGCATCATTCAACAAGATTCATCATAGTCATTTATTTCCCACTGGTCCTTCGAACCCCAAGAAAGATACGCAGTTGCTTTAATTTATCTATCCTTCGTTCTGAGAACATTTTCACAAAAAAGTGAATGATCGGTCACGTGAAATATCATCTGCACCGTGTTGTCAAACGCGATATCCGCGTCGAGGAGTTTTCTCGGCTGCGTGATCAACGGGAATTTTGAAGGGCAGTCATGCTACGACAGTAATTACGCGTGCCAAGGTCCCATGATCCCCTCGCAATGGGGACGAGGCTGCAACTGCGGTTAGCAGTTGTTATTGAGACGAATGCATGATGACGAACAGTGTGTTGTCAGAGCCTTCTATGGCGTCGTTGATTCGATACCGGCGTGGCTTTGCCTACGCGATAAACTCGCGTGGGCTTTGAATTAATTCTGACATGCCCCCGGAACCGAATCCTCGTTTAACCTCCACGTACGATTGATTCTTCCCTCTCTCTACTATAACTATAGCGGGGGATGTTGCGCGCCCGGCCACGCTGTAATATCACTGAACAATCATTGCTACGGAGACAATATTTGCTTACCTTTGCACCCGTAGTTGTAAACTTCTCTCTTGAGGAGGCACTAGAGACGTGGTTATTAGACTCTGCTTGTCTATCGAGCTGTGTTTCACTGTTACCCTACAGCTCTGCACGTTAACCATTGGCTGGCACTGCTCCTGTTCGTCCCGTATTAAACCGAGTCAACGCGCTCGTTAAGTTATGAAGATCACGTCGAAATTGTGATCTAATGCCCGGGGAATTAATTATGACAAACTACAGCGAGAAAGAGAGAGGGGAAGAGGGGGCGAGAAGGAAGGAAAGCGCGGAGAGAAAACAAGGAGGAGAAGTAGCCGGGAAAGAGTTGGAATTACGCAAGGTTCGTCGTAATTTTTCCAAGTTTCCCAAAGAATCCAACTCCTCCTCGAAGAGAAGACGATGCATCTTCCGACAAATGGCTAGCTCTCCGGAGTGGAAAATGCTCCCGGACGAGTGTTTTCCAGCGGTGCGATGTGACACACCCGTGAATTTCATCTTGAGGAAGTGATTAAGTATTTATGGGAACGCAGACCGACCGGAAAAGCGGATATTTTCGTATCCAGTTGCAATCAACTAGTAGTAGTGACAGAATGAAATTTACAGCGTGAGTGTCAATGATCCATCAAATATTGTGTAATGATGTAATTCTATACTGGAGCACGCTAAATATTTAAACTGTTACAATGTCCTGTTTGCAACGGTTGTTACAAATATATAAAATTATTCTAAGACGTTTTTATAGATGTCACAGCTGGCGCTTTTCTTTTCGAAGAAATTGTTGCAAATTATTATAGGAAATTCAAGAGATCGCAATTTAAAAAAACGACTCGTATGTCAATTTTTAGAAAGCCATCGCAAAGGACAGGCTTCAATCTTCGAATCCATTGCAGATTCGGACGTGAAAAACATTTTTCAATATTCATGTATACTATGACAATTTGTCAGATTTTCTGGAAGAAAAGTGTCCTCTTTCTCGCTCTCTAAGCGATGTAAAGTCATCTTAGTCACAAAAAAGAAAAAAGAAATGTAAATTTAAAATTTTTAAGAGGCTTCAAGCTTTAAAACGAACCCAGGTTGTACGATTTTCTTTTACAAAACTGTGATAGTTTAAATATTCAGCGTCCGAATATTAACACGAACAACTGTACATTTGTATTGACTTTGTCAGATACAGTATTTCTGCGATGTATTTTCCAACCATTTATTCCTTAAATTTTCATTATGTCTCGCTGCAAATGCGACAGCGTCGCGAGCTTCCGAGACAAGTCAGGCAGATCAGGCACGCACGTCAGTTTCGAGCTATTAGGATGAATGGATCATCGTTATCGGGCATTATCGGGCAACGTAAGACATTGTTTGAGGGACGGGGAACTGCTTTGGAAATTATGCCTGCACGTTATGCGGTAAGAATAAGTCGAGCGTGAAATTGTAAATTTAATTGCACAGTGAATGAAACGCGTTTAATTCAGACTCTAATTCCTGTTCAACGTTATTATTTATATAACGGCGATACGCAATCACGTGGAAACAATTAAAATTATCGAAGTTTAATTTAATCTGCAAATATATGAACTCCGCGGCTCTTTCAACTTGGAAAATCGTGAAAATTATTATTCATAATTATAATTATTATTATTATTATTATTATTTTGCCGTACGTTTGAAAAATTGAAATTGATAACAGAAAGTGCTTCACGGAATCGTATCGTGATACGTTTCAGCAATAACCCGGAATATTTAACTCTACAGTCGCGAATTTTCACATTTTTCTGCACAAACTGACGGCTGAAATTCACTTCTTGCAAAAGACATTGAAAACTGAATTGAATATACGAAAGACTCGTTAAAAATAAAATAATTAATTAATATTGGTCTACATCTATTTACGTACTTTAAATGCTTCTATCTTGTATATTTCAAATACTTTCCAATACTGTTGGCAGGATTTTTATGCATTTACAGGAAATTTGAAAGTGCATGTAATATGAAAATATATATATAAAATATTCAAAGTACAATACTTGTTATAACATCTAGCAAGTGCAACAATTTCTTTATATTCTTGAAGATTATAAATTTGTGATTCACCGTGATGCTTCAGAGATTTATCAACAGTCGAAAGCCAGAAAGGCGGAGCCTTTGTCACGTCTCTCCGATTGGAAATAATTATTACTTGTCTCAGAATTCATAAATAGATGATAAATATACAAAACGATTTCGTCTCGACAGCTGAGAGTAAGGGAGATCGTTGAAAGCGTAGAACATGCTTGCAGGAATGAAAGCTGAGAATTTTATACTTGGCGAAACTCTCTTGGGGGAAACCCTCGTGCATCGTAAAAAAAAAAAAAAAAAAAAAAA
>CAJDYZ010007694.1:15069-27970 GCA_903986555.1 Heterotrigona itama
TGTGTATTACTATGACTCGAAAAAGACTCTCTCACTCATACACGATCTCGCACTCTCCTGCTACAAATGATTTTTCTCGAACTTCAGATTTTTTTCTCTATCACATAAAAAGTAGAAATTACAAGTTGAACTACGAACTGAAGCTACAAACTAAATTCCCGACATTGCAGTTTACAGTTTGCCTTCTCTATGCTTTTCCAATTAGAGGAATGAAAATTCATTCGCTCTGATTCCTCAAACGAACCGAGCCGGAAGATTCAGAAAATGTTTTTTCCATATCTTTCACAAAGCTTTAAACGGCTGTCCGTCGGTACAAAGCGAAGAATCCCGTTGTAAAATTGCGCGGAGTCAAAGTTATTTTGCCGTCAGCTTTATTAAATCTTCACGTGTGCGTGAAACATCCGAGAGAGAGAGAGACACACATACGCGTTCGCAGCTGTTTGCAAACGAACGAGAGAACCGAAAAATAATCGAGCCGTGTTCGATCATTAAAACGTAAACACGAAATTACACGTACGCCGAGCAATGTTTAACAAGAAACGTTTCGCAGTAACAGAAGTTCGCAATTCGTTCAAACAGGATCCGCGGCCCGTTGGAATATTTTTGAAACAATTAAACTCACCCTCCCTCCCGTCCCTCGTACGTTTCGCTGTTTTTCTTCTCATTTTGACCAGCCCCGACCGGTGGCATTTGTATTTCGCCCGCGATACGAAATTCAATAAAAATAAATTAACAAGGAAACAGTGCTCGAAACCGTAGGAGGAGAAAAAAATAAACGATATAAATAACGCCCGACGAATTTTCACATTTCGGTCAAACTCCCGCCATAGGTTGGCGTTCGATTTTCGAGAATTCGCGACGAGACACGGCGTACGTGTCGCAGAGAAATATTTAGCCGATCGTCGAACGCTGAACGACCGGTTGTCGCGCGACTCGAGAGCCGGCCGCGAACGCGGCGAATCCATTTGCAAAGGAATCAGAATTTCATGGTGGTTTGGAATTTAATCAAAACGTAATGCCGCCGGGTTGAATAACAGGCGTCGACGTGACGAGCCCGACGATTTTCCACGCGCGGAACATACGACTCTGTGGGGATTTGTACGGCGTGAACGGTTCTCGCGTAAACGCGTAAAACCCGTAAATTCGTCGGTGACGCGTGTGCAACGCCCTCGAGGAGAAACGCGTCCACGCGAGACCCAGCGAGTTCTAATCCGGCGCTCTCGTCCCTCTTTTGTAAACCCGATTCCTTTCGTGTGTGTCGGAACATCGCGTGCCACGATCAGTTAAGCTCGCATCGCGAGAAAGAAACTGTTCTCTGTGAAGTCTGAAGTAGCTTTGAAAGAGGGATTAAGAGAGCAGTCTTATTACAGGCCTCTTACGGACTCGTGGCTCGTAGTCCAAAGCTTATAATCTTCGTCCCTAAAAATTCTCTTTCGAGAATACGTCGCTCGTGTATTTCCTTGCGTAACGCGTAATTAGCGGCTTTTCAATTTTCTTATCTCTCTGTCGTAGACCACCACCCGCGCGTAAATACTACCCTTGGCAAGAGGTTTTCGACCAAACGGAAGTACTCGAAAGTATCTAGGAACATTGGAATCTTTCTTTAATTGAAATTCTATTTTCCTATGTTATTTCAAACGAATGCAACAGTTTTTATTTCATGTTTGAAGGATTTCTGCCGGCTAGTAATTGTTGTAATTCGATGGAAAAGATTCATCAAGATTTTTGTTACGTTTCTAACTTTTATAATGGACGAATGTTTCTACTATTATTAATCCTTTTCTTTACTTATTGCGATAACCAGGTCCAAATGATATCTCAAATTGAAACTGAAACAGGTAGCACAATTTCTCTGCGTCATCCGAGTTCTCTATGAATTTGTAACGAGTACAGTTCATGAAATTTGTAGAAACTTTCAGGGAATCTTCCAAGATAAATTTTCATCCATTATTATTCATATTAATATTATCATTGTTTTCATAAATATCTTAATTCTTTTGTGCGCTAAATACTGGAGTTATTATTTAAGATGTCCAGCCACTGGCCATTAAATTAGGACCATTTTTGATGTTTAATACTTTTCTCCCATTTTACTTGAAAAAGTGTTATTTGAAAAAAATTTAGTTCCTGCTTTTCTGCATTAATTTATTTTTGTTTCTTATTTATTTATAATCTGTTTAAACTATTCTTTGCAATCGTCTGTAATAATCACCTGCAACCAATTTTATTCTTTATAAACAAGATTTTTAATTAACTAAAGAAAATGCCATTAATAGTGGATATTTTAAATTTCGCTCTATGTTACTGTTTAGTTGAAAATTATAATTGAAAATTGTCAAAATATGTAATTGAAAATTGCGTCGGACACTTTTGCTAGCAACTGCACGTGTACTTCACCATTGTTTCCAACATTTTAGTAACTTTTAACTAATATGATTATTAACATCAAAATGTTCATATATATACTATTGTTGCGAGTAGTTTTTAATTACAAGTATAGCTGCAAGTATTTTTAGAGCGAGTATTTTTAGTCAACTATAAATCACAATAAATCGAGTAACAGTCGAGATCTGTAATCTTCTTTCCTCTCTCTATAGAAATAAGATTTTTAACAATTTAGAGGAAACACATCAATAGTGGATATTTTAGAATATATTTGGCGCATAGCGTACTTGAATTTCCACCAACGAGAAAACGCTCAAAACGTTGAAAATCATAAATGGTCCTAATTCAATGGCCAGGGACTATTATGTTATCACTCGAGATAAGATCGGGGACGAAAAATTAGATTAAACAGCCTCTTTGAAATATCGTGTCCAAATATTTGCAGAGTAGCAGTGCGCGTACTTAAACCATACACAGAGAGCATTGATTAATTTAGGGTTAGATATAATAAAAGGAAGAATACTTTCCGAGGGGTTGGATAAATCTCGCTGCAGATCAATCGCGGTTCAAGCGAGCATGATGAAAATCTGAGTGGCGCGAAAAGGGGGAAAGGAATGAACCGGAAGGGGCGAGTTCACGTGTGTATCGCGCCGGTCGTCGAAGCAGCTCCTCAACCCCAGCCTCCTATCCTAACATTCGCCAGCCAATTTCTCCTGGCACCTTATTTTATTCGCGGGTGCGCGCCGTATAAAGTCATTCTCGGGCGCCGGACCGAGTGGAAAAGAGGGAAGAATCGATCGCTGATCAAACGGTAATGCAATTCAATCGGCACGATCGGGGAAAGAACGGGACGAGAGCGAACGGAACGGCATCTATTTCGCTTGTACGTGTAGCTACACCTACGTACATACGTGTACGCCGGTAATAGCGGAGAAAAGAAGGAACGTGCGTGTGATCGGAGTATAAGAGTATACGAGTAAACGCGAGTATATGAGCGAAACACTTAAAGGTAAAGAGAAAGAAGGCGTGCGCACGTGCACGCGTGCACGTACACGAAATGGTTCTACGTGGCCGGCAGGATAAAAGTGATACCAATAGCGACGGCGGTGATTCGTGATGGTGATGGTGTTGCCAGAAATGGCGATAGTAGTCGCACACGCCGCAAGAACGTGCAGCTCGATCGTGGAGAACGGCGAGGACTCAATGTGGGTACTCCACCCCCGACTAAACGAGGCTCTGCCTTTGTTCCGACTTCGATTACAAATGTAGAGAATAGCTTTCTCTATCTCCCACATCTTCCTACCGCCCCTTTCTTCTTTTCCTTTCTCTTACTTTTTCCAGATCGTTTACCTCCTCCCCCTGATAGCAAGAGCAACCGCCGTTACTCGGCTTTTGATCTGACGTCGAGACATCGGCGAAAGTCCAAGTCCGACCAATCGCACGCGAGACCGTGCCTTCGAAGTCCTTGGCACTCGGACGTCTAACGCGAGAGCATCGGCGAAAAGACACTTGAACGCGGTGACAATCGATAATAGCCGTACGAGTGACTCTTCTCTCGAGTCGCCGAGAGGAGGATACCACCTTCTGTCTTCAGGGAGGATTCGTTCGTCTGAACACGACGAAGGGAAGCCTTCTTTCGTGCATTACCGACCCGCTGAATATTTCAAGCTCCCTTTTGATGAATAACTTAATACCGAGTGTAGCTGAGTATTTGCCCGCGCGAAGTATACGCACGCACGAAAAATGTCGTCGGTGAAGTCGACTGAAGAGAGTGTATGTCGAAGAATCGCGCGGCGAACAGAGTATCTGTATAAAATATAATTAGCGACTAGGAGTGTAGCTCAACAGTACGGCCGGCGCCTGAATGTAGAACATCAGCGGTTTGAGGTCGGCTCATCTGTCGTTAGTTATCTGCCGCTTGTCGCCAAATCCAATTACAATCGAGTCAAACATACTGGTATCCGCAGATAGACGCTTCCACTTAATATAATTCACACAGAGGCTCAATAGGATCCAGCGAGTGAACATTGCTTATTGCATTAACGTTCTGACCCGGGACTTCCCGTGGATCAAGTCAGCATCATCGCCATCGTCGTTGTCGTCGTCGTCGTCGTCGTTCATGTACGTGAGAAGTGCAGTATAGCCAATAATAGTGATCGATAAAGCGCGGCTAATTACTTAGCTTCTACCTCCAAATTGAGGCTTTGTTCCACCGTTGAAATTAATTGACTCCATTCACTCGATAACGTTGGATACTCGAATGCCATTCAGTTGCTCGTTTGCCTCGGCGAGAATTATAGTTCATCTTTGAAAGCAGAAGGCAGTGTCTGCCGCCCGACACCGAAATGGAATGCGCCGTTCTATGGATATTTCGCGGTGTCCTCTATGAAGACACGAATTTACACCGTTTCACGCCAGAGAGACACGCGCAATGCTCGACCATCGTGCAACTTCCCCCGCAGGCGGTGATTCATTTCTATTAACGGACGAACTTTGTAATTATGTCGCCTGATTCCGCTAATTTCGTTCTTAGATGCCTCCTGTCAAAGGAGGATTTATCTCTGTAATTTATGGTTAATTGAAATCCTAATTTACAACGTTGCAAATGCTGATAGAGCCGCGGTTTACCACGCGCCTTGTGAAAAAGTTTCAAAAATACAGAGTAATATAATGCAACGTGCAAAGATATTGAGAGTAGACCACCTACTTGTTTCATTACAGCATTTAATAAAAATTGTACCTGTCCGTAGAAAATACATTAAAAAGTTGTACAAGAGTGCGCATTCTACAAACGACGAATTAATTACAATTACTACGGAAGTATTTCCACTTGGAATATCACAGAAACCAGACAATTGGATAACGAATCGCGAGTCTATCTTGTTTACATTTCTGGACAAACTGAAGCGTAATTAAGCATAACTCGTTTGCGGATCCAGCTAGAATTAAACCGAAGGCACACGCGGCGAAATACGTAAACGCACTACGTATTGAAGTACACGTACGTATGTAAACCCATCCACGTACTTGTGTGTTCAGCATCGCATTCTTCTTCACGATGGCGAACCTTATCCCTCCCCCATAACGATCCCATAGCGATGATCATTCAACGATCCAGTGTCGGCCGCTGGTAAACTTTGCCACAACGTACGTCGGTGAGTTGCGTGCGCTTGTACATACAGGAAACGTAGCTCATCTACACGTATACGTGCAAATGCAGCCTGCAGGCAGCCATTCCTGCTTCCGGTCGGCTGCCATGCACAGAATGCGTACGCGTATGCAGATTGGCGGCCGTACTATGCACCCCACATACCGACGAGAGAGATCGATTTGAACCCTGTGCCTTTTTCATTCGAAATGAATCGGTCGGAAAAGTATTCGAATTCTCCGGCCGGTGAAGTCGAAACTGATTCACGTGGCTGCGGCCGGGCCTAGAATCATTCCCAAAGTGTTCCCGATACAAGTTTCCCCTTTGAGGTGCACAGAAGTCGAGGGAACAGGAAGAGAAGGGGGAGGGGAGAGAGAAAACTGCGCCCTTTTAGAACTGCGAGGCTCGCGCAAGCGAAAACGCAGAGTGGCCGCGCTCGCGTTCGCCTGTGTCCGCGTAAAACGAAATTTGACGAATAGAATAGCCTGTCAAGGACGATCCGCCGATGAATTAGATGATCGTCAGTAATCAACGATGATAATGGTAAAAGCGTAACGTTCGAGAAAACATTGTCCCGCGAGAGTTAATTAAATGGGGCGTGCATCGGGAACGTTTGTAGAGCAGAACCGCCCGATTCATCGTGTTCATCGATAACGATGATTCTCGATTACAGGAATTGCTTGGTGGGCAAAGCTTATCACATTAAAATCTCGGATTTCGGCACGGACAACGAATTGTACGCGAGCGATTATTACAAAGTCGATGGCACGGTGCCGCTGCCGATACGCTGGATGGCATGGGAATCCATATTCCTGGTAAGCTTTATTCCCGGCGATACACACATTGTCTCGTGCATGCTCCTCTGTTTTCTAATTGTCCACAAATTGTCTGTGATCGATGCACAAAGCTATTGTGGTTCGAGTCCTTTCGATGCCTCTGTCTGTGTATATGTGTGTGTAACTTAACTATGCCTTTTCATCGCATCCCCATTTCGGAGTATCTTAAATACCTATGGCACGTACGTAATTAGCTTTTATCTTTTGTCAAGCATTATCGAGTCGAGTATTAACACCATTACTCTATCATTTTGAGCAAAATTTCTTTTTGTGATCTAAGCACATGTTTATCAAATTTCATTGTCTATTAAAAAAAAAAAATACTTGTTCTTTTCATTTTTAGAAATTCTTTCATACAGTTTATTTTAATGTGACGCACTAATTACTCTGAGTATCTAATTTTATCCTACCAACTAATTCCAATTTGCATGAAGTGTAACTGAGAACCTTGCAGCTCTTATTTCTGATAATTCGAAAAATTCTGCGTCGTTTGATGCGATAGGAAATGATTTATTACTATTATTATTATTTTTTTCTAATTTACTCATCGTTGATAAAATCGTGCTTTAACTGCAAGGTCCTCAATACGTTCAAATCTGAATCTGACGGATCTCACGAGCAATGAAACCCAAACCTCTTCGGAACCAGAGAGAGACGAATAACACGATACGATCGTTCGCAGGGCAAGTACACGACGAAGAGCGACGTATGGGCGTTCGCGGTGACCCTGTGGGAGATCCTGAACCTGGGCAGACGAGTCCCCTACGAGCACTTGTCGAACGAGGAAGTGGTGCAGAGTCTGCGACGATTGCATCGCGCCGCGGACTGCAGCGACGCCGATGGCGAGAACAACGGCTGCAAGGAGGGTAGCGATAACCTTTTCAACTACTTACCACAACCGACCGCGTGCTCGAAGGATATTTACGATCTGATGTTGGACTGTTGGCGGCGCGAGGAGACCGAGAGGCCGACCTTCCGGGAAATCTCGATGTTCCTGCAGCGGAAGAACCTCGGCTATGCGCCCACGTCCTGATATTGAACGTCCGGTAAAGTCGAAGAGCGCACAGTTTGCGGCGGTTGCCACGCGTGCCCGACTAAACGACGCTCGAACGTAGACCACCGGCTGGTCGAGGACGCCGTCTACCCACATTGGATAACCGTGAGAACGAAGTTCTGAATTCTTCGGGCGAGGTGTAAAGTTCTCGTAAAGATGTTACGTCTCGTCCGATACGAACGACGTACAGAGACGGTGCAGAGACATCGAAGAAGAGGATACAACGACAAGGTCCAATCCTGGTTTCCGGCAACGAAATCGAACTCTTCAGGCTGCCTGAATTTATTCCACGAGACGGTTCTCCCGAATCGATGCCGATTCGAGGTGACGCTCCGCGGGGATTTGAAAACTTCGGTCGTGGAGACCGAACGTGGATAGTCTGACGCGCAGCGCTGCCGTTCGTGCATACGCACGTAAAAGGAACTGTCCGTGTCAACGTAGTTGAAACGTAGTAGAATCGTACTCGAGGTTCGAGGGAATAATCGTATTTGCTTAGTACGTAAGTCCGCGTGATTCGCACGTTGACGCCAACGGTCTCGATGCAAACAAGCGTGTGTTTCGACGAGACCGTCACTTAGACGTGAAATAGACGCGTATACATACAGATGTAAAACTGTGAATTCGACAATCGAGTGAGGAGAACGCAGGGCGATCTTTGTTTAGCGAAGTTGCTACACTGCGTGGAATTTCGCGCGCGAGGCGGCGAGGATCTCGAGCGATCGTCGTATGATCCTCGGTATGATCGTCGAAAAATTTAGGAGCAATATCGTGTAATTGTAATTACAGCTGTGAACATTCCTGCATGGATTTAAAGATACGTCTATATCGTCGAGATATAAATAAGGAATACTTGTCGTTTTTAAGGTATTAGAAGTTACCCTTTCGAACGTGTCTTTCCTTTACAATGAAACAATAAGAGAAAAAAACGTGAAATGGGCTGAACAGGAGAGGGGAGGAAGAAAAGAAATTACAATCGCATGGCAATATCGTAATTAAATATCAGACAACTCCCTCGCGAGTTGACACGAGGGAAAGAAGGTTAAGTATGAATGCGTGTGTCTGTGAACGTGTAGGTGGTTACAATTTATCATAAACGCGCAAGTTTATCGTAATCACTCGATAGGATTTTGCTCGTTTTGCGAACGTGGTGAGCGCGGACTGTCGAATTTCTCGTGTCGAATGAATAACACAGCGAGGCTCTCGTCAAATTGTACGCGAAAGAAAGAAAGAAAAAGAAACAATTCGTCGTAGTATTATTATCTCCTGGCTTCTGTATCGACGATTGGATTGCGTCAAAATTAAGGCAACGTTCAGAAGAAGAACCGAAATCTAATTAAGTTATTTAAGCGGAGTACTCGAATCGTAGATTTAAAAGAGCCTAACGAGGTTTTTAGCTTCAATCAGTATCGAGGTCGCAGACTTTTTCGCGCGGGAATTCGACGATTATATCATGTAGTTCGTTTCGATTCACCGAGATATATATATATATATATACATATTTCGCTGTTGAAGAATGGTGACTCGCACCATGACTATGACACATCATAATTGTAACTTTATATGATAGGCGGGATCAATACAAAGACAAAGAGAAAAACTAGTATATTGTACATATATAGACGTACATCGAGAGGTAAGAGACGTTTATCATTGAAAACGGGAGGAACGCGAACGAAACGCGAACGAGATTAGCAGCGAGCAAGCGATTCGCATATCGTCTTTGCAACTGTGTTCCTTTCTGTCTCTTCTGTGAACACGATCTTGTTGAGAGAACCAACGAGATTGGTCGTTCCCGAAGGTAGCAGCAGAATTTTTCAGCGCGAGATTTGGAACGTTAATCAACATATCGGTGGCTTTGTTTCGCAAATGGAACGAGACACGAAAAAAAAAAGAAGAAGAAAGAAAAGAGAAGAAACGCGAAGGGACAAGGAAACAACGAGTTTGCAACATCTTCAAGTGAAACGTTCGTTTAACGATGCTATTCTCACGACATTCAACTAATTAATCATTCGACTCATTATGTTCCGTATGTATTTATACCAGATGAATACTATTAATAGCATTCGCAATATCTAGTACGTAGGTGATGTTACCGTTATAACATTAAAAATACTATTTATATATCTTAATGTAACGCCGCATAAGAAGTAGATATATCAGAGGCATAGCCATTCGTATATAAATCGTACGTTGAATTTAAACGTAACAAGTTCGTAAGTTCGTTTCTCTGCCGTTGAGCGAATGAAGAGAAAAGGTAAAAAAAAAAAGAGAGAGAGAAAAGAGGAAAATAGAAAACGGCAAAATTGTGCGAGATAATCGTAATATAAATTCGAATCAGCATAGCTTAGTTTTACGATGTTATCGATAACGAAGAAATGTTAAGGAACACTATGTTTCCCACAATGTAGAACAATTTAACAATGTAGAATTTTATACCGAAATCAGGCACCTCGTTAAGATAGAGATTTACAAGAATTCATAGTTGTCACAACATTAGCGTCGAAGTAAAAAGAAAAAGAAAGAAAAGAGAAAATTGAGAAGAAACTGCCGTCATCCGCGCATGACATTAAAAGAAAAAAAAAAAAAAAAAAAAAAAAAAAAAGAACGAATCGTAGTTGCGTTTAGATTCATCGTTATAAGCATACTGCTGCCTTTGGCTGTATCGTTGCCCCCTACTGCTAACGAGTAACTCACTTGTCTACTCATGTGATAATTTAGTATATCTCTACGTACCTACCTGTACCTACACCGGTTCGGAAATCTCAGTAGTGAAGGGGTTTGTTTGCCTTACGTTTGCCTTCTGTTTCAATTTCGTCGACTGACAGAATATATCTTAAAAGTTTTCTTTTAAGAGAACTTTATAAAAAATTCTGCAAATTCACTTCTACATCTCGCAAAATTTTGTAAAAAAAAAAAAGGTCACGATCTTCTCTTTGTTCGAACATCCCTCAGTGATTTCCAGAGTTAAAAATTAAGTGAAACAAGAATAATCCATCTACATATAATCATTGTCATATCCTGTTTTGATTTTCAGGAATCAGCTGTTTTCCTTTTCGAAAAGATATGATTCTGTCAGTAGATATTCTCCATCATTATTACATCGATCGTTTGAAAACACTCGTTTCAACGAACCTAATGTTTTATGAACGTCGCTTCGGTTCGTGAGCTCTACGTTTGATTTCGACGATCCCAGTTAACGAGGTGAATTGGAAATCGGTCGAATTTTCTATGAAGCAAACAGGTTTCTTCTTTTCAATTTCCTTTGAACGAATGTTTTGCGATAAGTGTACGATCGACAATCACGCTTAAGCCCCCAAGGCTTCCGGGATCGTTCAATCTTCCATGTTGGTGCTATTGCAAATGGTATTGACAATGAGAAGAGGATTGTATAAACGGCGGAATTGCCATTTCGTTCCGGTCTTCTATTATAATCGAGTCCACAACGAGTTTCGTATTAAATTCCTGCAGAGTATTCGTTTGCATTTTTTTCTCAATCTGTCTGATCAAGTACGTTTTGCATGGTACGAAATAACAAAAGATTGTATACAGGGTACATTTCTATTATTAACTTATTTAACACTACGACGACCGGTGAAATTACACTACAACATCGTGCGAGTCTCCGCGTTTCGTAACCGATCGTAAACGATGCTACTGTAACGTCGTATGATTTCCAGCCTTTAATGACCATCGAAAAATGAATTATTACTATATCAAATTTGAATATACATATCTTTAGTTTATTTATACATTTGGTACTTTGTACCTTCTTATTTTCAACAAATTCATAGTTATTGGTTCTTTTTTACATACATAGCAAAAATCAGATTTCGCGATTCTCTGATGAAAATAATGATCGAAAGTAACCGATCGTTATAATGTTAATGGATTCAATGTTGAGAAAAGATATTTGTGTTTAATCTCGTGCCCGAATGGTCATAGCTTTTCTATATCAGTACTCGCGTAATATTCATTAAGGTAACAGACATATCCTAAAATCTTTAAAGATAAAATTTCGTTACAGGAAAAATGATCGTCTTGTTAGTAAAAATATTTACGAGTCGAGAACAGAATCAAATGAATTGAATATAGGTTTTCTCTTTAATAATTCTCCAATAATTGATAATCAATTATAAATATTATTTATCTTTGCAAATGTGCTCCATTGCTGAAGCAAGTCCCTGTTACGTTATTTGCGAAAATAAACAAAAAATACTCAGCTAACGCAGATTAGTGTTGTACACTGAAGTAGAAACTTAAACATAACTTTGACAGGGTTAATTTCCCAATCTATGTTCACTGAATATTTCTTGTTTATCTTTATCAATCGGATCTGGAATCAGGTAATCCCTTTTGCAAGAAATATAAAAAGGTTGATCAATTGATTACTGAATTTCATCATGTGAAACGAACTCTCCATAAATTCGACTGTCTTGTGCGGATTTCTTTTCTAATTCTGCAAAAATGAAGGAGCATCATTAACTGTGGAATCTTGTTGAATCAGATTCCCCGCATTCCCCGATTGTTAATCTGATGTGGAATTGAAAGAAATGTAGAGGTAATCACGGAAGACTGTGCAGAGCTCACCTAGCTATACTATCTTCTACTCAGGCACAGGCAATCTCTGGCTTCTTCACCATAACATACCATCATATCAATCATTCAATTTTCAATTCGTCTTGCATTTTTCTCTTCGTGGGACAATAATTTTTCGACAAGTCAATAATAAAAAAGAGAAAGGGAAAGAAGAAAACACCACGATACATTACAACATTTTATCTAGAATATAATTTTTCATCGACTTGGCACGTTTCTTGTGGTTTTACCTTGACATAGAATAACGTAAGATAGTTCTCCTTGTTTCATTGTTATCAAAAAACAAAAACACCGAGAAATTGTTACTAAACATTTGGTAGAAAATGTTCGTCATTGTAAAAGGATTTGATGCTGGTCTAGTTGATGTTTTTCCTGACTCTATAAGCGTCTATGATAAAAAAAAAAAAAAAACAAAAGGAAAAAAAATGAAACCTAATGTTGCAAAATTTGTAAATATCATACCTCAGGCAAATTTGAAACTTGGTGAATGTGAAACTTTCATCTGAATTATTATTATTATTATTATTATTATTATTATTATTATTATCATCATCATCATCATTATTATTATAAACACGTTGAAAGGAAACAAGGAAAGGTGGAATAGTGTGAAGAGAAGAAGAGTGGAAAGGGGAGAGAAAACTTGCTAATAGGCCGTGAAAGGTTGCCTAGGCCTGCTCTACGCTATTAAACCTTAATCGTTATAGTCATAAAATTATTTTGTACTAAGAACTGTTTATAATTTTGTATCTAATCTCTGTAAATACCAAGCAGATTGTCTATGGCTAATAAAGCTTAAACAAAATTGATATAAGTAGACTATGTAAAGGGAATTATATATATATATATATATATATATATATATATATATATATATATATA
>CAJDYZ010007703.1:5973-17105 GCA_903986555.1 Heterotrigona itama
AATCGCGAGGTTTTATGTTCAATATGCAGCCGGAGATATGCAATCGTGTGTTGCATCCTTAATGAACGTACGAAGGATCCAATATGCGGTTCACGCGATCAGGATATTCATCCAACTGTAGAACGTCATTAAGGACGCAGGCTGCTGGCACAAAACTTATTCGAGAGTTCCAGACACTCTAATAAGCCGCGAGTTCGCCAGTTTCTTTGATTCCTTTGTTTGATGCTCCTTTTAAGCTCGGTTTGTTCTGCGATATTATTATGCCGCGAACCCGCGCGAGAATCGTTCGACTATGAATATTTCAGAAGAGGAACTCGTCGAGGATTTTGTATTATTTATCGGTGGAAAAGTTATGGGAATTGTTAAACTGTTTTTCATAGTTTCTAGGTTTTAGGATAGAATTTTGTGTTGGGATAGTTTTGGTTAAATCTGACACTGACGTGTTCACTTCGGATGTAGTTAGTTGTAAAAACGGCATACATTTGTCAAGTTCCACGTATTTCATATGGAAATCAATTTAGTTGAAGTCAGACAATATCGACAAGGTTCACTGCTGTATCTGTTTAAAATTCTAGGTTAAATCGGATAACATCTGTCAAATTTATACTTCAAACAGAGAAAGAAGAATTTTGGAATTCTTTATGGATTTCAATTCATCAGACCACTTCTGAAACATTCGTTTAAAAGAGTATAGAAAATTTGGATAATCCTGATAATTTTGAAAGTCAATCGAATCTTTTACCATTTATTTTTCATAACAATTTATATATAATTTAGTACTTTTGAGTAATTGAACAATTATATTAAAGAGATTAATTTAGTTTATTAAAATATTCCGCAAATTTAATCGATATTAAAGAGATTAATTTAGTTTATTAAAATATTCCGCAAATTTTTTCAGGACCAAATTATTTAACTATTAATTATTTCTAAGACTCTAGCCGAAGAATTGGAACAGTAAGAATTTAAAATATTAATAAAAATTCGATATCATCTTCTCTTCTGTTGAAACTCTCTGTTTAACCGTCAGGAAGGTCACGAAAATCCATTTTCAGACCCTTCAACCCATCTCCCCTTTTGCCACTCTACTCAAAAATTTCTGAAACTCAATCTCTTTCAAACAAAACTCCGTGAAATCTCGGCTACCACGTTTGTCGATTCAAAAATTCTCAAGAAACCAAACAGAGAGAGAGAGAGAGAGAGAAGGAGAAGGAGTCGTCTGATTCTCGAGTTGGGTCGCAGAGACCGCAAGAGACACGAGGGGCGGTATCTGAAAGGGGTACCGGATCGGTCGAGGAGGGAAATCTCATTTTCCCAGGGGACGAGGTGGAAATTGAATGTCACGAGTCGCTGCGGGAAATGTCTCGTGACGGACGGAGGAACGAACGCTACCGGGATGTATAAATAATAAACGCAAGCAAGGCCGCAAGTGACGTTTTCTTCGGCCGCGTGGCGAGTCCTCTCGTCTCTCGTTTCTCGTTCTCGCGGAACGAGATTTTGAAAATACCGAGCAGATGCCGATTAAGTTTCGGATTGGGAGTTAGTTTGAGGGATGAGAATGCCTGGAAAATAATTGTGTTTGGTTCGTGCAAATGTATCTTGTCTTTGCCATTTTTTTTTGTCACTGTGAAATCACCTATCGTATATAGATTATTTTCATTAGTATAATATGTAGTATAATTTGTTCTATTATATGATATTTAGATATTTTACTACATAACAACGAATGTGAATGTAGTGTATACGAATTTAATTAGTCATTTGTTTCTTCAACATTGAATATTAGTCCTGTACTTTTGTAATGAATTTAAAGAAACTAATTAAAAGTGGAGTTGATATAATATAAATTATTAAAATTCTACTATACTTTAAACTATACTATTTCAAACTCTAATTTACTGATACTATACTATACTTTAAAGAAACCAATTGGACGTAAACATAAAAAAGTGGAATTAGAATTACATTGAATTATTAAAATTACTAAAACTTGCCAACCTCTTGAGCATCCAGCAAAATTCAAAAAAACGAGACGATTTTTCACTGCGAAAAAGGCTAATTTCTACTGCAATTAAAAATCAGGTACTGTTTCTGAATTACGTTAACAAACTTTCACTTTTCATAAGGTAATTCCTTTTTAAACCAAACGGCAGATAAACATCTTCCCCAAAAGAAAAGAGAAGAAAGAAAGAAAGAAATGCTCTTCAGTTCCGCAAAAATTCTCCTCAAGACACTGAACTTCTTAATGAAATCGGCGAAACGAAGGATGAAGGAGATTCGATTTCCAATACGCGTTTCATAAAAATTCTCCATCCCACGGCGAAACCGGGTCGTCGCCGTGTATCGTCGCATCGAAATGCCACGACAATTCGCACTCCGTCGTAATTCAGAGTGCCGGGGAGACCCGATTCGAGCTGCGGCAGAAAGGCAGAAGGCGAGGTCGCAGTTTTCATCGACGCTGTGACTGAGATCCGCGCTCGCATTTTAAACATCGCGCGCGCTTTTGTCGCTCGATAGCCGCGTCGTCACACACATATTTTCTCCACCGATGTTAATGGAGTTTTCTGATCCTTTACCTTCCGTTATCACGCGCACGCTTCCCCCTCGCCATCCCCCCCCCCTTTTTTTCGATTGCGAACAACAACGACGCGCGACGCGAGTATCGAGTTTGCAGAACACTTTTTGGCGAGTTGGCGAGAAAACCCGGCTGAAATGAAATCAACTAGTTTCAACACGCTGAAACTCTCGCCTCTTTTCTCCTTCGTCTCCTCACGCGCTACGCCTGCTATTTTTTCTTCCTTTCTTTCTTTCGTTTCTCCTCTTTTTCTCTTTATTGGGAAGAGAGAGATTATCGAGTTCTTGTTGTTTTTGCACGCGGAGATGAAACTCGAACGAGGATCTTTGAAGAAGAAACCCTAGGAAAAATAGGATCTGAAGTGTTAGTTTATGCGACGATTGAGTTCACTGTTGTTGAATTTTCAGACTTTTCATTTAAAATTGACGAATTTTTTGAAGAAAAGAACTTTAAGAAGAACAGATCTAAGTGTTAGTTTATGTGACGATCGAGTGACTAACAAATCGCGTTTCTAATAAATTCAAAGTTAACAACGTTATAAGCAAGAAGAAGCGCAGAAGGAAAATTGATTGGAGAAAATATAATTACTTGGAGAAGAGTCTGTGCATCATTTGTAGACTCATTCTTTTGTACATTTAATTAATTAATTTCAATTTCCTGTCGTTCGTGTTCCAGCATTTTTAAATTACGTTTAATTAATTAATTGAGACTTCGCAACAGTTGCACATTTAATTAATTAATTCCAATTTGTCGTTCTCCACATTTTCAGCATTTTTCATATTATATTTGATTAATTAGTTCCGACTCACTGTTATCTATATTTGTGTTTCCGAGGTATCGCTTGTGCTTGCTGATGTTTAAAAGTCGCGCAAAATTTATTATGAATTTATTATGATTTTGATCTGAAGGATTCCGCATTGAATATCGTCGACGTTACAGCAGTCTCGATATTGCGAAATTTAAAAATCAGTTAATCGCAATCAAAGCGAAATTTATGACTCGACGAAATAATTTGCAGCTTTGTGTTTCAGCAATCGTAAATATCGTCACGAAATAATCGCGCGAAAAACACGTAAAATTGAAGTTGGTTATTTAAAGTAATTTTGTAAATTATCTCCTTTATGAGAAAGTGCAATAAAACGCGATAAAGGAGGATTTAAAATAAATCCATAAGTTTTCCAATTACTATCACGAAAACACTGCCTTCGATATTTATTAAAATAAAATTGTATTTATATATTTGCGCCTATATTTTTCATCGCTCTAACTATAATTATCTACATGCTTGGATTATATTTATCATAGCACAGATCAATTTTAGATAGTTCGAGTTTTTTATTAATTCCAGAAATAAAATTAGTTACACTCTATTATGTTACCGCTATATACTATGTTATTTTATAGAGTCTGTATACTGTGCACTATGTAGTGTACTACTCTGCTCACATTATCAAAGGACAAATAGTTTAGAGTTCAAACAATCAAAGTTTTCGAATAATCTGTAAATATTCGAAAGTATTTTGAAAACACTACAGCTATCGAAATGGTCAAAATGACCAACTTATAATTTTTGTTAGATGTGAAACAATGTATCAATCTAAAGATTTACAACAAAAGATTTTTCGTAAATAGAAGCTGGTGTATTCTATATTCTATCACAAAGTTTCCCTATCTTTTTACTTTAATTCTATACTTCAAATGTAAATAAATTCTAGCAACACCTTTAACATATGAAATACTATCACAATGTTTATTTGAATTATTTGAATTTACATATAAGAGAAAGAAAAACAAATGAAATCAATGATTTCACTTTAATCAAGATTCCACCGTTTTCGAAGTACTTTCAAATACTCTGTGCCGAAAAATAACAAAAAGCTCACGTTCGATTGAGTGAACTTGAATTAGCGAAAATTTATTCATTCACGAAGCCCTGATAAACGGTGTCTCTCAGTTGAATCAAGATTTCACCGAAATACTTGCTGATACTGATCGAAAGATAATAGAAGTTCACGGTCGATTAAGTGAACTTGAACCGGTGAAAATCTCCTCGCAAAAAGTATTTATCTTCCGTGTTCCACAGAAAGAAGAAACCAAACGCTCGAACCCTCGGTCACGCTTCGTCTGCAATTGAATTCTCGAACGAAATCGAACGGACGACTTCTCCATTCGATCCATTAGCATCGTCCCCGAGAAAGTTCGAAGGTGCCGTGGCTCTTTATAATTCCAATTGGCCTTGTTTCCCGGTCCCGTTGCACTGAAATCGGGCGCAACAGCCCCGAGGAGTTCGCCCCCCCCCTCGTTCTCGCGGGCGAATGAATTATTTCGTCGGAATGCCGCGGGAAATAAAGCCGGCATCCTATCGGCCGGGATCTGCTCGCGCGACTCTCTCCGGGGATTTCGAGCACCGCCGCCTCCTCGAACGCCATCCGAGAAACGATCCTTTCTTCGGAATATTTGAAACGCAAGAAGAGCCCGAAGAAGTTGTCAGAAAACGAGAAGCTCGCGGGTTACTCCACCTCTTCTCCCCCTCTTTCTTTTTCTCCAGCGTTATTTAATAACGACAGCCAACTTGAATTTAAAGTAACGTCTCTGTTTTCGTCGTGCTTGTGTCGAGAGGAAAATCGCTGAAGGCAATCAAGAGAGAGAACACGAGGTGAATCTGCTATTGGTTAATCTGCGAGGAGTTCGCTGCAAGCGAACGTGTGAGCGTTCCAAGAATATATAACGTTGTATGAAAGCTAGATCCTACGAGTGTTTCGTTTTGTCGCGAATGAATATCGTGGCGACTGTGATGTCACTTGCCAAAGGACTATTCACTGAAATGACTTTCTTCAAACCTTCATTCTATAATAATAAGGATTCAGACAGTTAGGTTTGTCTGTGTTACTAAAGTATCGACGATCGTGTTCAAAAAGAAAAGAAAATCGAGCGAGTGACTAGTTTCCAAAAACTAAATTCGAATTACTGGATAATCAGTGATACAGTGAACTTGCGATTTCTTCAGAGTTCTCTCTAACAAGAGTTCCAAAGGACTCTGGAATGGAAGACAGGAGGTTACCATTCCACGAATATGACTCGCGTTTCTACCACCTTCTGCAAACTATCCCGACTACTTGCACCAGAAAGACTCGCCGCATTCGAAACTAACTGTAATTCATGGTGCGTCTAGTTGCACAGAAATGTCTAAAAATTCACGTCTGATGGAGATTCCCTATATTCTCGCTGCGAAAGAATGTCTGAAAAATTCCTAACTTGGCAGGTTGGATCTGGAACGAAGCGTGGCCAAATACGTATATCTCGGACCTTAACAAATACATGATCCTTTATCAATTATACAATACACCATTGAGAACGTCCAGTAGTATCGAGAATCCCTTCGTTACTCTTGCTGACAACCTCCGTATACCGGTGTCGCGCGAAAGGAGAAGGGTATTAGGGTCAGAGACGTTAAAAGTGGCCGTGACAAAACTCGAGACCCAGCGAGGGAAAGAGGCTTTCCCTTCCGGCGACGTGAAATACACGAGTCCTCGATAAGTCGAGGTTTATTTAAAGGCCGGTGGAAAAATAATGGCCGCCGAGAGAACGAAAGAGAGAGAGAGAGAGAGAGCCTCACGAGGAAACGATTTGATAGGAGACTGAAGAAACTCTATCGAACGGGCTGATAGATACCGACGTGGCGACGTCGCCGGTCGGGCTTATCGTTGACCTACTCTACTTAGTTATCTAGCATGCATCATAGGCGGCGACGCGGGCGGAAAAGTTTCATCGATCGTTCGATCGATCGATCGAACGGTGTATTTGCGTGGGCCTCCGCGTTGCCGACGTTGCGATTTACGGCGACCGTCACCGCAAAAATTACGATATTCTCAATAGACTCGCGGCAGGCGAGAGCTGATCTATCGCGAGACGACTTTGCCGCGAGCTGTCTCTGGCCGATCAATCTTCGGAACGCAATCGACAACGTCAAAGAGCGTAGCATCCGGTGATGCTGATGCGTCGCGTATTTCTGATTTTTTCAGAGGGACGGAAATCTGAATTTTTGAATTTAATACCGCGTGAAATTCTCAAACTGTGTTTCAGGCGCACAGAAGAATTCAAACGAAATTTAATCGATGATGAACAGCAGAATGCTGTTGATTGAATTTTGATGTAACAAATTCTAAAGGCGAATTTTTCTCTTGCCCTTCCTCTTGAAAATATTAATCTGGGACGAACAACCTTCGCGATGTAATGAGAAAAATTCGAAGTTAATTCCCGTTTTTATACAATATATATGTACAACAAGTGATAATATAAGAATACAATATATTAATATATTGTACGAAGTATGTTTTATATTTACTGTATTTAGTTATATATTGTATGAAATCAAATCTTTCCTTGCATTTGAAATACTTGCTCGCAAGAGAATGAATCTTTGTAACGTAATAAAAAAATTACTAATTATTCCCATTTTGACGAAACATCTTCTCTCGCGTTCGAAATATTTATTTAAAAAAAAAAGAATGAATGTGAGGCAAATAACGCGGTGATAAAGAAATCCCAAGTTAATCCCATCTTGGTAAAAAAATCAAATCTTCTCTTATACCTAAAATACTTAAAAAAAATCTTAAAAAAAAAAAGAAAATATCAAAATCATCTCCGTAAAAAAGGAAGAAATGCAAACAAGGAACGTGCTATCTACGAACTTTTTTTACACGAAGTCTAGTTCGCTTCCGCATCGTTTCTTCGAGGGTGAGCCAAGAGCAGCGTTGAGAAAGAAAGAGAGAATAAGAGAGAGAGAGAGAGAGAGAGATCGATAGGAGAACATGATGCATAGGTTACGCGTGTTTCCTTCTATACGACGAGGCACGTCAAGTTACAGGATCGTGAAAATGTCAGCGTCGGTGCTCCCGGAAAAGGGAGAAGCTCGAAGCTTTCACTTTTCACTTTTCCGGGTGACGCAATAATCGAGCCAGTTCCCCGTGGTCGGCCCTTTCACCTTTCGCCGCCGACGAAGTACCGCGTAAATTAAGCGGCTTTTAACACTCGGCTGCTTAGGTAAATCGTCGCTTAATATTCTTTCGAGATCAAGTGAGTGCCAAAGGCCGAGTGTCTCAGGGCAAGGCGCACATTAATTAAGGGACGTTTCCGTTTCCCTTGGTGTTGTGAAATTGGTTTGCAACGATAGTCAATACAAATGCAGAGTAAACGAATGCAGTTTCTGTGTTTCATTCTCGCTGTTTCCGACCATCTCCATTTTTGACGATGGCAATGAAATTAATTCAATCACGATGGCGGACAGAGAGAAATCGGTAGCGCGAACAACCATTTTAAGCGGTTTTAATGTGTGTTGAAGGTAATCTCGCCGAATGTTATGCGGCTTAATAACGTAATGGATAAACGGATGGATAGTTGTATTATTAATTATTATATTACTCCAAATTTCATCGAAATTTGATAGAATCGTAATAATGTCGACAAAATCTCGAAACGTTCAAAACGCAACGCACGCGAGCAGCTCTTACTGATACTATTGTTTCCGGAATTTTCTGAAGTTAATTAGATACGGAAAGGAAGCGTGACTAGTTGCAAAATATTAACATTTATAAATTAGTGAAATTAATATTAATTAATTTTCAAAGATCCAACACTTTCATCTACACACCAACAATCACAAAAAAATAAGAATACGAATGCAAATGTTTATTTGTACGCTAATATTGTATTTTCAAATAAATTACCTATACAATTCATATACACACACACACACACACACACATATATACTCCAATATTTTCATCTACGCTCTTGCCAGCAATCACAAAATATTAATATTAATATTTTATCCCTTAATTAATATTTTTATCGAAAAAGACTCTCATTAGACCATCACAACTCTGATTCCTTCACAATGCATTCTCGAAACCTTCGTCCTTCTCACACATTCACACACAGCCATACGCTCATATTTTGAGTCTTAGAACTTGGACTTGGATTAGACAAATAGTCGCGAGTCTGGTTTCTTTCACTGAGACTATCGCATCGGATAATTTTTTCGCTCTCAGGCGACATAGGAAGAACAATTTCCACAATAATTTACTTAATTAGAGACTAGTTGGTCGAAAATCGTCCGCGCGTTTGTCTTTCGTAAATCAACGAGACTCCTCGCCAAGCGGAACAGGTGCATCGCGAGGAGAATAAACTGCGTGGAAAATGAGGAAAACAGCTGAAGGCTGCACAAAAGGCGGGAAAGGTCGCCGCTTAAAATACAGAATCAATCGGCACCAGGCAGAAAAATGTCACCGCGCATATCGAATCCTTTCGCTTCGTTTTCCTTCGCCGTCCCGGCCGCCGCTCTGTTTCACTTCCTTTAAACTTTCCTTTCGCCTTTGGAGAAAGATAGAGAGTACGCGAGAACATTGCGTTTCGAAACTTTCCACTCAATCTCGCGGACCACTCTGGGACTCGCCAGACTTTTCTTTCTTCGCGACAAGAGACGCGAAACGAGACGAGATACGCGCTCTCTTAACAGGAGATCCTTCGACAGACGCTTCTTCTCGCGGCCTGCCACATTTTACCTCGGATCGAGTTATTTGTGCAAGCAGCAAAAGCTTGACGAAGGATCCGTTTTTCGACGGATCGTTGCTTCATACCATTTAATTTTCTTTGGAGATTGTTACTCCAGGAGAGCAGGTTGCTGGTTTCTTTTCGAAAGTTCGATGAAACAGGAAGCTTTCGGTTTACTTTCGTGCTGAGTCTTTCGATTCACCACGTGCAGAAACAACGGCGTATTTTCGTTTTGTTAGAATTACTGATAACGTGGCAAGGTAAATATCACATTCGAACGCAGAATTGTAATTAATTTTTAGATTTCAGATTGATTTGTCTGTGCTTTTCAAGGCTCGAATCAGTGATCCGCTAAGTATAGTTCAGATGATTGAAATTAAATCCTACGTCACGTTATGTAACTTTTCAATGTTACAGAGCAATAGTTAACGTGTAATGTACATTTATAATATATTACGAACTTCAAGTTCTACGTTACATTGTGTAATTTTTCAATGTGACAGATTAACTTGCCTGTTCTTTCTAAGATTCGAACTACCAAGACAAATGTAGTTTAAACACAAGATTGTAATTAATTTTAAGTACGTGGTTTCTCTACGTTACAAGCAAATCAATTTGTCTCTCTTTTTTAAGACTCAAACTACTAATTCTTAATATATAACGATAAATGTAGCTCAAATATAATTAAGCAATTACCAAGCAACTTCAAACTCTATTGCGTTACATTACGTAATTATAATTAACTACGAATTCTATTTGTAATTACATAATTTTTCAATGTTGATCAATTCGTTTGTTCTATTTAAGACTTAAACTACTGATTTATAACATACCAAACAAACAGCGAAATTTCGAAATATTCGATCAAAAAACTAATTTCTGTATCCACTATTTACTGTGTTGTATTTTTTCTACGATTGCAATTATTGTTTCAATTAACGAAACGAACTGATGAAATTAATTTGTGACTCCACCTCGCTCGTTTAGTGATAAAATCCGCAAGCATTCTTGAACTTCGGCACAACCTGAACGAAATGAAAGTTTCATGCGATCCTTGGCGATTACTAAAGAATCATCGAATCAATCTCGCGAGGGAACAGCAGACAGCACTTAACTCTTGTCGCTGCGTATGAATCTTTCACGAGTTTGTGATCTTACGATCACCGTTGCCTCGACGAACCATTTATTCACAGTAAACTATCCTCGTCTTTCAAAAATCGGATTGAAAGCAGGCTCGCGAGCTTCGAGAGCAAAAGAACGTAAAACGATTTGGAAGAGAGTTGTCTAATTGTTAGAGAATAAAAAACTGTCTCTTTTCGAAAAGGATTCACCGAAGAAATAACCATTTGATTCAAAATCAATCAGAAGTGAAGTACACCTCGTTGACGTATAAATAAAAATTTTCCCCAATTGACATTTTCCGGTTTCGCGACTGATTGCTTTGTTTTTGTGAAACAAAATTCCCAAGAACTTCACGATGAACATTACCAAACTGTACATGTTCGTGCAATTTTGTAGCAAGAATATAATCAAAGAAATATTTCCGGATATTTCCTCCATTAAATTACATAGCAATACTTCTTCCATCGATAAACAGTCAACCTTGCATATTTCGTAAATTGTTGTAACGTACCATCGAAAGTTTCTCAAACTATAAGATATACTCTTTCGAGGAATTTCTTCTGTTCTTACATCGTAATAAATATTCCACCTCGCGCGTTGTTATTTACTTATTTTCATGGATTAAAATTGCCAAGCGCAAGGAATTCTCCAAAAATTCCCATTTTCCGTGCATCTACGATCCAAATACTTTCTCGCCCTCGCGAGCAGGTATAAATCGTCAACAACAGAGCAAAAACACGAGGCATAATTTAAAAAAGACTTTCCGAAAGAGCCAAGTTTCTCCAGGAGAAAATTACCTACGGAGCAAGGTAAAGTTCCCTTTCCAGAGTTGTCATTGCCAGGTAGGAGAAAGAGGGAAGAAATATTGTCCAAGAAAGTGTAA
>CAJDYZ010007713.1:509-10578 GCA_903986555.1 Heterotrigona itama
GCGCAGTCGGTACAACCTAATTTCAGTATTCTGACAGTAAATACAAGTTTGCGTGGCTTTCGATCAACCAGCTCTATCGTTCGGTTTCTCTTCGCCGAGCGAACGGTTGATCATTGTACTATTACAACTCCATTCTCGCGCTGGTCTTTTAAATAAAATAGTATCGTAGAAATATCTGAACAGAGAAGTTTCGTATATCTCTCGCAGATTCGCGCGTTTCCATCCGGATGATCGATAGACTAGAATATTTTAAATAGACCCTATAAACTTCTTTCATCTGGTTGTCCATCTTGCCCAATTGTGGTAACATTATTAGTGAAATCCCACAAGTCACGAGTTTTTTTTAACACTAGCAATAAATATATTTGCACAGCATCAACAAGTTGGTAATAATAATAAAACGAATCAAAACGTTTCGAACGAATCTTCTACATTCAAGTCGGTCGAAACATGATTAAAAAAGGAAAGGTAAATCTATTTTGATATTTCTAATATCAGCTAGCGGTTAAAAAGAGGATATCGTAACACGACTGAGAGAAAAATTCTTACAATCTATCGCGCGTGACTTGTCAATCTACTAATATTATTACTTATTATTATTGTGCAAGAGTGTTCTGCTGCTCGTCTATTTTTTAACACCCGACGTTTCAGTCTTGCCGACTGTACGCTGTGCTTTATGCACGCTGGCTATCGTCCTTGGCGCGTTGACGTTCTTGTTCGCCTCGAATTTTTGTTGAAGCGAGGCCACGTTGGATTTACTGCTCGCCGCTCTTTGCACCGGGTTCGTCTTCGCCCCTGAATCTTTCGTCGCCTCCGTCTTGGAACTCGGTTTCGCTTGCGAGCCCTTCGAAGCGGGCTCCTTCGCGGCCAACGACTTGCTCAAGCTGGCGTTACCAGTCGGCGACTTCTTCTTCTCCGCGAGACTAGTTCCTTTGGACGCAATGTTCGATGGTTTTATCGGGGTGGCGGGTGCCTTGGCGGCATTGGCACTGCCTCGCGACAACGTCGGCGTTTTTTGAACGTTCTTCGGCTGAGGATTCAGCTTCGTATTGTTTCCTACGACGTCCGGCGACTTTGTACTGATTTGATTAGAATTCGAACAGCTCGACACTAAGTCCGGACTGTTAAACTTTCCCCCGTTATCCTTAGGACTACAAGGCACAGTTTTCAGAGATAATCTATTTACGTTCGCGTGGGAATCCTGCTTCTCCGGGTTGTCGTTCGACTGGTTCCCGTTGCCACTCCTCGCGTCCGAATTCGGCCCGGCCATGTCCATGCTCGCGTTCGATCCCTGCTTCTTTGAACTACTGTCAGAATACTGTTTCGACCTCGACGCGGTGTCTGAACCTTGCTTGGTGGTATTCGCGTCTTTCGAAGCTTTCGCGATGTTCGGTGGCGTTTTCGTTCTTCCGAGGGGCGGTTTCGGCGGCTCCTTGCATTCGTTCAGCCCTTCCTCGTTTTTCGGATTGGCGACGGTTCGTTGAGTCGGCCGACTTTTCACCGACAGAATCGGTTTACGAGGCCCGGCGTGGTCCTCCGTCGTGGTCTTCATACCCAGTTCCTTCGATATCTCGTTGTTCAAATTCGCGTTCGTTGGACTGCAAAGGGACAGCGATTTGTCCTTAGGCTTGTTCGCGTCAGCGACTTTCTCAGGCTCTTGTCGCGGCACGTTCAACGCGGATGGATTCAGGTAACCGGAGCTGGTCGTCGAACTCGACGAGTTGAATTTCCCAGACGCGGAGTTCGAGTAAATGCTACCACCTGGCGACTTATAGTGGCTCGAGTTCATGTAAGTGCCGAGCGAACCGTTGTAACCCGGTTCCTCGGCGTTCTTCGACGTGCCCTCGTTCTCCTGCGCTTTCCTGGACAACGTGGCCGTCGAGTATATCGAGTCGAAGTTTCTGTTCGATATCTCGGACACGATCTCCGACAGCAGGCCCATTGACTCCAATCCGCCGGAATTGACGGCCGTGGAATCGACGCGTTTCGGTAATTTGTACTCGTTGTCCATCTGCTTGTCCAGTTCCGTGTTCTTCCTGCTCTTCTCAGGAAGAGTCTCCTCTATGACTGCGTATATATTATCGTTGGTTGGGGACTCCTCGGTTATCTTGGCCAACGACGAGTCCGAGATGAGGTTCATGCAGTCGTCGTACACGTTGTCCACGAGCTTCTGCGGGTTCTTTATCTGCGGTGTCTGATACCCGGGTAGTCCAGGGATCTTTCCAGTTTCGTTGATTTTATCTGTCGTTGTGGGGATCGGAGGTCCCGGGGGTGGCGCCGTGGGCCTTGTGCTCGCGGGAATGCTGGTGGGTCTCTTGACGGGGGTTGTCTGTCGCATCGATCCGAACGTCTGGATCGCGGGCCTCGGAGTGACCTTGCTGTCCCTCATGGACTGTGCTCGCAGCACGACGTTCCTCCTCTCTGCGTCCGCCACGGGGATCACAGGGATAACCGACGTAGGGATTTCTATCTCTTTCTGAGGGATGGGATTCGAAATTTCCAAGTTCCTCAAGATCTCTTTGTCCATCACCTTGTTCGCTTTGTGATGGATTCTGGGCAGGGAATTCGTGTTCTTCTCGTCCTTCTGCGACATCTGCACACCTACCTTCAAGATCCCGGAATTTGGCCGTAGCATCGAAGCGATTCTGTTCAAAGCGCTGCCCTTCTCTGGCTTCTTCTCGGCCTCCGGTATTAGCAGATTGGCCAGAGGTGTACTGCTTGGTCTCTGCGGCTTTTGAATGTCAGCAGAGACCGGCGGTGCCGGTGCTGGTCTCGTTGGACCGTCTACGACAGTCTTGCCAACGATTTTAGGAGCCACCAGTTCGACAGAGGTGCACGTGGTCGCAGCCAGTACCGGGCTGCTGATCAGAGGACGGGCTGTACATCCTGGGTTCAACGGAGGCAGAGTTGGCGCAGTCGACGACACCTCGTTGAAACTGGTCGTGCAATTAAGCAACGAGCTACGCGCTGGGTTACTCTTCGGGACTGTCTTGATGTTAGTCTTAATAGCTACTGTCGGGATCGTGGGCGGAGGAGGCGCTGGCTTGCTCGGCTCGGGGCTCTTCGGCCGGCTTTTGATCGGCGTTATCGTGAAACCTTTGAACTGGCCGAACAAATTATTGTTGTAACGCTCGTCGGTGTCCGCTTTCGGCAACAGACTCGCGCACGCTGGATCCTGACTGAGACTAGAATCGATCGTTTCGATGTTACGAGGCAAGGGACTGGAACGATCGATCGTTTTGATGGACAGTCCGTTGTGGCCGCGATCGGTCCTGAAAATTTCAAGCACAATCGTAAGCTTGGGGGGAATCCAGGTGTTCAAAGCACACGCTACAGTCAAACCACAAACCAAGATTTCTGATTTCTGATTTCTAAGAACCCAGTCTTACCCTGACTCGCATCGCAACACACAGTGCAATCCACATGCAGCTTTGTAATGAAGAAACAGATTCGTGCCCGACAAACGCAATCATTCAGACGCGGAGATCGTTCGAACGCATGCGGTAACACTTGCAGGGAAAGTTAGTCAAAGATTAAAGTGTTAGTAGCAAGCCCTCTGGAGGAAGGAAGATTCTTGATTACATAAGAAAAATCTGTAGATTCTGTATGAAACACTACGTTTATTCAATAAACTTATACAATTGATCCGTTCGGGTGTGTGAACAATTTCGAGAACCACGGGGGGACAGCATTTTAAGTCGTATTTTCTGCTTTCTTACGGAGCGATCGTTTTGAGATTCGTTATGTTGCCGATCAATCCCGATAATCTATCTTTTTACTTGACTTTGCACGATTAGATATTTTTCTCTCAGTTTGATATTTCATAAAATATCAATTGTTGAAACACTAGATTTTTCTGTACAAAATTGACTGTGAGTATTTACTTACTGTGAGTATTAGTTTTAGAAAAAAATCAGAAAGACAATGAAAAAGGACTCGTCGTGCTTCCCTCGTGTGGTTTTCGTATGTTGTGATGCTCGAAATATCTGAATAATTCGAACGATTGCTCGCTAAAATATATCAAACGTCGAGTTATATGTAAGTGTTGAATCGGGAATCATTAAAATCATCGTATGTGACCGTTAATACTGATTTTATCAACTCCATTGCAAATGACGAGCAATCTGAGACGAGTAATCTTAAAATGCAAAAGCCATCGAAAAGAAACTCACACATGCTCATGCTTGTGTAACATTAATTTTCTATGCATGCTCTATATTACGGTTCTCAACTTCTCTTTGCAACGTGATTTCGCTCGTTTATATATCAATTGACTAAATAATGTGGCAATTAATTGGCCACAGATATCGCAAAGTATCGCTTGTTCACGTTGTCTGAATCAGTAGAGAGCCGTTCTCGTTCTATTTTATTATCACCTATTTTTCGACAATACTACCACATGACGTAATATGCATACCTTGAATTGCATTTACATGTAACAGTTTAAAATTATATTACGTCACATAATGTAAATTGCTTGAGCGTGAAATAATAATAATAAATGAGGATCACAAGAGAAGGACACGACGGGCGCTTATATTTTCCTCGACTTCCTAACTTTATGACAATGAATAATTGAAAATGAAGATGAACTTGTTAGGTTCAAAGATGTAAACGTTTAAAAATAACAAGTTGATGAAGTTTTGTGGAAACAAAAGATATATAATTAAGACGAATAATATTTTTATATTTTATAAAGAGTAAAATATATTTTCCAAATTTTAACGAGTATGAAAAAAAACTAAATGAAATGATAATTGAGATTGATCGACAAGGCAGTAAAAAGATAGGAAATCTTGCTTATCACGTTCCTTCCCTGTGATCTTCAAGTGAATAAATAAATCACTTGCACGCGAAATATTCGCCTCGATATCTACGTTACAAATAAAACAAAAATTATATATTTCTGCTCGATCATTTAAAAAAATATTATTGGAGTGCTCTGTTTAAAACGTGCACAGCAAACGTGCTAATGGCAGGACTTTTTCTCAGGGGTTACGCGGTGCCCGGAGATTAAATACATAAATTCTATCCTCATGGAAGAAGCCCTGCGACAGAGTATTCGTATTATTGCAATCAACGTTATACAACTTAAAAATCACAGTTGTGCTTCTTAAGATCGTTTTGGCAACGATTTGACGAAACGATTCAATTGAATTAACCGCCACCGCTATTCTCAACCCTGTACGCCATAATGCAAAGGTCATAGCTCTCTCGTGTGAAAATTTTGCTGCGACCTTCGCACTAAAAGAAAAAAAAGGACATTCCAAACTAACCCATTAAGGACCAAAGTCGCAACTTTCACGAATTATTTCGTCGTTTGGTCACCAATGGGCTAGGAACGGGGATACACAACTGAAGTGAAGGAGAAACATGACGGACAAAAGAATGCGAGAACTCGAGTAAGACAGTTCGCGGGATAAAAGGAAAAGAGTTTAAATCTTTGGTTTCAAACTTTGAGCGGGAGCTGGCGGAGGTGGCGGTTTTTTGTTGTAAAAGGGAGCAGGTGCCTTTAAGTATGGCTTCTTATCGGGCACTAAGGGGTCACCTGTCCTTGGCGTAATGCCAGTGCTACTATTACTCGGACTTTCGTTCAGATGCTCGAATTTCACCTCCGTTTTAAGCGTCAGCCCTTTGATGTTCTTCGTGGGCTTTTTCTGCATCTGTTGAATACGTTCCGCTATTTTCGTCCCTAATTCCGTCCTAATGGAATTTTTCCTCGCTTGGCCCTCTACGAACGAAGGTTGAGCAGTTTGATCGGAGCCAGAGACGTCGGGTTTCTTATTGCCGACGCTCTGATCCACGTTGCCGAGCAACATCGATTTTCTCATCGCGATGCTGTTGCTGCAGTTAATGGCGTCTGGGTTAGTGGTCGATATCAGATCGGCCTTAGTTATCTGAAGCTTCTCCTTCGGCGGAAGATTGTCGCTGACCGTGAATATTCTATCCGAGTTCCGAGAACCCTCTCGCCGAGGTGAGAAGAAAATGACGAACCTTTCGTAAAAGTTTTTACCGAGCCTGTGACTACGAGGATTCGACCTACGAGCACCGCGCGACGCAAAGGCATGCGGTTTGCATTTCTCTGTAACGCGGTCGAGATTGGATACGTACGTTGACATCATGCTCTTCTTCCAGTGCTGGCCAGGATTTCTCACGTACCAGATGCCGAACGAGGACAGTGCGATCATCGGCACGATCCCCAAGAAGATAATGTACAGGGCCATTATGAAGTCGTTTCTCGCTGCAACGAACAGACGAACGAGAGTGGAAGATTAGTTTATTAGACTTAGACTTAGGCAAGGTCGGTAATATCGTTGACTGATCGCCGACCAATTGAACGAGATTAACTTACCGTTTGGATCCTCCGCCGGACCGCTGTCCTCGGACCCACCCACGCCAGGTTGGGTGCAATCAGGTGGCCGGAAGCCGCGATTGCAATGACAATGGCCGAGGCTATTGCACACTCCGTTGCCCCCGCAATTATTAGGACACGCTTTCCCTCCGGATACGGAAGCGCGCAAATCGGCCACCGGCATACACTTCTGATTCACACACATCTAAATAAATCGAAATCAGAAAATTTCAACGTTAGAAATAGCATTGGTAGAAGTTCTTCTAGCATAGAGACTTTCAGTGTCCTTCACTATCCTGAATGCTCCAATATTCGAATGGTGTGGTTAGGTTTTCCCACCTCATCTTTTCATCTTCTATGCGAGAGTAATTTTGAAATATGTGATTGAAATTCTTTCTATTGCTTTCTATTACTGAACTGAAAAATCTCCGAAGCTTTCTGTTACCTTTCCAGGTGCGCACTTGGCACCATCCGGAGCGAGGCCAGGATCTACCTGGTTCAATCCTAAGTCCACAATAGCCGAGCGACAGGGTATGATCTTGCCTCCGTTGTTGATAAACGAATGGCTGAGAATCGCCACGGACTCCATACCGAATTCGAGTCTTTCGTTCAGGTGTTTACAATGAAGCATTCCGCACAAAAGATTTCTAAAACACAAAGGGCCAATGTCTTTGATTATTACTTAGCATAATCCGTGCTATCTCTCTCACTCGAAGTCTTTTTCATCTTTCAAATTAAGAATCGATCTTTTCTCGACGGACCAGGCAAAGACCGTCGAGATAGACAAGCAAATAAATGATCATGCGTCGTCTTACTCGTCGGTACACTTGACGTAGCTGGATTCGACTCTGTTGTAACCGCAATTGCCGTGCTTCGTGCCTTTATTGTTCATCTCGTAGCATTGGGCGTCGGAAGATGTGCCGGTCGGCCCCCACAACAGTTTACATTGGTCATTGTGAGTCCTACACGAGCCCTGGTAGCAAAACGCTTTCCCCATGCTGCACGATTCACCGTCCATCTTGAACACGTCGACGGGGCAGTATTCGCTCTGGCCGGTGCAGTATTCCGGCAGGTCGCATTCGTGCTCGGCGCTCCTGCACTCGGTGCCCGCCGTTTTCGGCCGGCAAGTTTTCAGATCGCAACACTCGCCGGTGGCGCAGCTCGCGTTGCTATGCAGCATGCAGGTGGTCACGTTGCAGCAAGGATTGTCGCAGTTCTCCTTCAGGCCGCAGTCGCACTGCTCGCCAGGTTCCACGAATCCGTTACCGCAAATCGGGCTATCGAACAGCTTCTGCGGTTTGTTTCTCAAACAATAATCCATGCCGTGCTCGAACGCCAGAGCCAGATGCTCCAGGGAGCAAGTGGACCAGTGCGTCGGTCCCAGCGAACCGCTCGACGATGCCATGATACATCTGTAATCAGATGCAATCGAGCGTGTTTAGACCCCGGCCCGTTGCTCTAGCGAAAATGACGGTGATCGTAATGACGCCATCCTGCGCCAATGCAGATCAATGGCACTGTCTCATAGGCGAAAGACCCGTGGGATCTATAATAATTGATTCGAGAATTCTTGTGACCTCGGAGGGAAAGATATATCGAAGCAAAGGGAGAAAATTTGATACGTTTTAAGATGTGAATCGTTGCAGAAGCAACATCGACCAGTATAAATAGAAAAATAAAAAAAAAACGTGTTACAGACACCAACTGCGTTTCTCTAGAATTTACCATTCTCCTTGCCAATAAATAATCACATTTGTCAGACAATAGGACAATTCTTCGTCTACGAGTGAAATTCACACACGATGGAACGAACACGTTCGTGCGACTACATTCACATCAGTATCCGTCCGGTTTTAATGAGTTAAGAAACGAACGAGCCGAGCGTAGATAACAGCTGGTAATTCCTAAAATGGTAGCTTCCTCGATAACAGAGGCGTATCGCGTCCGAACGTGCGTCTACCAAATGAGGAACGCCGTTCCAAACAAAAAAGCGGGACAAACTTACTTTTCCTCGGGGCACTCGCAATCTGCCGAGTCGTGTTCCATGCCGAAATTGTGACCCATTTCATGAGCCACTGTGGCTGCTACTAATCCTACGACATTCGAGTGATCCATTGAGACACCACCGGAGAATTCATACGTACATATTGGTCCCTTAAGTGCTTTACCAACCACGCCTCCCTCGAATGTGATTCGGCTACAAGTATTTCATATTTTTCTTTTATATTTTCATTAACATGTTATGCAAAATACTGGTCAAAAGTTGGGGTACACTCTTGCTGCATTTGCATTTGTTTAATATTTCTATTCATATTTTTTGATCATACTATGCAATAACAGGTACATCATACATATATAACTGTGTCTGTGTGTTATTATAGTTACTATAATACTATGTCGCTAATGTACATGTACCATACTATTATATATGTATATATGTTTACTACAATATATTATAGTACATGTATATGTATATTATAGTACATTCACAATGTTCAATCAAAATATTCTATAACATAAGGTACTTAGGTATTATAATACATAAGGTACAAGGTATTATAGTACATAAGGTACAAGGTATTATAGTACATTCACAATATACAATCAAAATATTCTATAACATAAGGCAAGGAAACTATAATTATATAATATTGTATTATACATATGTATCGATATTAGAAGATTGATGTATTTCACACAAAACATGTACCCAAACTTTTTGTATACATACATACATACATACATACATACGTACATACATACGTACATACATATGTACATACATACATACGTACATATATATATATATATATATATATAATATTTCATTTTATATTTTTGAAGGCAGCTTTGAAGGAAGAACATCGCTAGCAGACATTTTCGTTTCTGACTTACGTCAACAGCTGAGCGTTATCGTTCGGCATGTCCTGGACTAGCTTCTCCCTCCTGTATCGAAGGAAATTCGAGAGGGTGGTGTCCCCATTTGGAGACAGTGTTATTTCATCCGCGTCAGACCAAACTTGCACCCCGACTAACGCGATGAATATGTTCAGTGGCATGTACAACTGAAACACAGATGGATCTTCGTTCTGTATCCGATATATTATTTCAGGGAAGATGGACGTTATCGTAGTTTAGAAGCTGGAAGTTGGATTTATCGTTCACGTGAAGTTGTCGAATTTCGCCAGTCAACAGTCGTTTCATTTCACGGTGGCTTCGTTTTGACTTTCGTCAAAAAGCAATCAGGTGTTGGGATATTTTTGAACAACGACGTTCGTTCGAAAAGGATACTAACTGCATTAATAATGTTAGCGATATCCTTGCAGTGTTGATACACCTTGTCCATGTTCTCGTCGAGGGCGATGTATTCCTTCTTATCGATCACGAGGACCAACTCCACGTATCGGGAATGCCTGTTCGCGTTGTAGGGTCCTCGAATCGCTTCAGCAGCTCTCTTATGCTAGAAGAAAAGGTTCGACTTGAAATTTCCAACGACAATGCGACTATTTAGCCATCGCTGCGATCTTCCAATCTTTCATGCTTCAATTTAACTTTCATCTTCAACGTTTCAAGAATGTTGTTCACCGTAAAATTATTGATTTTTAGACGAACAATCATTGCTTGTTCTTCTCAAGCTCGACTTGAGAAATGATAAGAAAAATTTGACGATTTGATTTGAAAAAAAAAAAAAAAAAAAAAAAAAAAAAAAAAAACGGG
>CAJDYZ010007718.1:2122-19275 GCA_903986555.1 Heterotrigona itama
TAATATTGAAAATTTGCAGAATTTGAAAGATCAAATACTCACGACGAACGTTTGGCTCGAGCACGTAAGTTTCAAATAGTTTAGACGACAGTCAGTTCGCCAACTATGTACATTGCTTGATAAAGACAAACTTCACCCAGGAATGGCAGGACCACAAATTTATGTGGGATCCAGCAGAGTACGGAGGTGTCACTGAACTCTACGTACCTAGCGAGCACATATGGCTTCCCGACATTGTACTTTACAACAAGTACGTCCGATGAACCGCAAACTTCAATCTCGAACTTTTCACATTAACGATGGCCCTGGCCAGATAAAATTAAAAACACGATCGGTTGCAGTGCGGACGGGGAATACGGTGTGACCACGATGACGAAAGCTATTCTGCATTACACTGGCAAGGTCCTTTGGACACCTCCGGCAATTTTCAAATCTTCCTGCGAGATAGATGTCCGATACTTCCCGTTCGACCAACAAACCTGCTTCATGAAATTCGGCTCGTGGACTTACGACGGTATTCAGGTAAATTTCTGCACGAAAGATGCAGCTATTTTACACAACAGTTACAGCTCGATATGATTCTCTGATACTACGAAACAGATCGACTTGAAACACATTAATCAAAACATGGGAGACAAAGTCGAAGTTGGTATCGATCTTCGCGAGTACTACCCCAGTGTCGAATGGGATATATTGGGTGTCCCAGCGGAACGACACAAGAAGTATTATCCCTGCTGCGAGGAACCGTATCCGGACATATTCTTCAACATCACACTACGTCGGAAAACGCTGTTCTATACGGTGAATCTGATCGTGCCGTGCGTGAGCATCTCTTACTTGTCGGTGCTCGCGTTCTATTTGCCGGCCGACTCTGGCGAGAAAATCGCTCTCTGCATTAACATTCTCCTGTCGCAGACAATGTTTTTCCTCTTGATATCAGAGATCATACCATCCACGTCGCTAGCACTCCCGCTGCTAGGCAAATACTTGCTCTTCACTATGGTTTTAGTCGGTCTCTCGGTAATTATTACCATCATTATACTAAACGTTCACTACCGCAAGCCGAGCACTCATAAAATGGCGCCGTGGGTTAGAAAGATCTTCATAAGGAGATTACCGAAACTCCTTTTAATGAGAGTGCCCGACGATCTACTAAACGATCTCGCCGCGCACAAGATACACGGCAGAGGAAGATCCGGCAAAAAGAGCAAATTCAACGCTGCGGTCGCGGCTGCCATGCAATCCTCTTCGATAGTCTCTTCACCGGATTCTGCTCGACATCAACGAATCGGCGGTAAATACCATAAATCGTTTATTCTTTTAACTTCGTTTTAACTCCACATTTCACTTGTATTCTTCGAAACGAGAATTCTGCTTATTCTTTCTATCATTATTATTCCTTCTTTTGTCGTATCGTGCAGTTTCACGAATTCTGAAGAAATTAAAATATTTGTGGCTGCAAATCAGCTACATTTATAATTAAAAAATTACAATACCAACAGAGTATATCTGACATATAGCACAAACTCTTTTGATGTAAGTATATCATTCAAATTATCCACGTATTGCCCAACTATGTCTCACCAATGATTTGCTGCATTATGAAAACTTTTTTGTTCAAATCATGGATATTCATGCTCTTATTATTTAGTTATGTTATTCACAACCAGTCAAAATAAAACGTAGATTACTCCATTCGTGTTCTTCGATTGTAGCATTTTTATTTGGTATTATTTGATTGCTTAGCCTTCAACGAAGTAAAAAGGAAACAGGCGTGAAAGGGCGATTCTTTTCAGGATGCAATGGACTGCACACGACTGCGCATAACAGATTCCTTGGAGGTATCGGTGGATACAATGGACTTCCCACAGTAATGTCCGGATTAGATGAATCTCTAAGCGATGTAACGCCCAGAAAGAAGTATCCCTTCGAGCTTGAAAAAGCTTTACATAACGTGATGTTCATTCAGCATCACATACAGCGGCAAGACGAGTTTAACGCGGTACGTATAGTGGTCTCCAAGCCCTGAATGAAGGTGAGAAGAGGCCGAGTAAAAATTTTTTTAATTTTATAATTTTCCTTCATACCACAGGAGGATCAGGATTGGGGTTTCGTTGCGATGGTTCTCGACAGACTTTTCCTATGGATCTTTACAATAGCTTCAATCGTTGGCACGTTCATCATTCTTTGCGAAGCTCCAGCACTTCGTGACAACACCAAACCAATCGACATGGAGTACTCCTCCGTGGCTCAACAACAATTTCTTCCTCATGGTGATTTGTTACAAACCCTCGTGTAGAACGTTTAGAAAGAATAGGAAGCTGGGGGTGTTGATTTCGTGTATTTTTATAGCACGAAGGATTCGTCGTGCTATAACGTCGATTGAAGAATTTTGCTTCTGAATATTTCCAACGAGTCAACACCCTCGGCTTCTTTGTCCTTTTCATTAAAAAATTTGTTCAATAGTATCACGACTGTCCAAGAGTATGTTAAATTTGTACTTGACAGTATATAGTACGTGCACATAACGAACAAGTGCTGTTGAACGACAGCAAACGTGTTAACCGTATCACTAAAGCAACACTGCAATATTACTTGTAGAGAAATTTTGTAATGTCGATTATATGTAGAACGTATAAAACGGAATATTAATTGCCCACCAAAGTCTAGCTGTGTCGAAGGAGAAATATTTTCTTCTCCAATTCGACAGCTTTCCGAGAAGCAATGAAGAAAATTATTATGTAGTGTGCGTAAATTTTTCCAATTACTAAAATATAAATTAATCTTTTTCATTAAAAACGAAATATACATATATATATATATATATACTCTCAAACTCGTTCGATATCTTGTATGCCTATAAAAATTAAATAAACGACAATTATAAAGCATTTTATCGTTTATTCATGACTATGTGACTGAACTCTGTCATATTTTTACTTACAATCAGATAAAATTCGATCGCATTTACACATTGACCTACGTAACATATATATTTGAAAACCAAAGTATAATTTATTACGTCAAACACGTACAAGAAAAATGTCATATATTAAAATACATATATTATATGTTATAACTCTAAAAAATTGGTCGTGTAAATCACACGTAGACCTAAATCAACGCAACAACGTTGACGTCATTTGCAATGAAATAGTAATCAGCTCAGAAGACGTGGATATAATATATTTTTTAAAAAAACAAAATCGTTGTGCATACAAATGGAATCATAGAAATGCTTGAGTAACCTTAAACACGTAGAATATTAAACGGAATACAACTTGGACATTTTTATGAAATATTCTCTCGCCGGAATATTGTTGAAGATATTCGCAAGATCATTCCTTTTATTCAAAACTTCCCTCTGCACGAAAGTCTTTTTTGCTAGTTAATATTCGATATAAATTATTTAAACAAAATAAACGGAAATAGGCAAGACGAATTTCTCTCGTTTTTATTCTTGTTACTAATGTAATTCGGATACTTTTCGTACAATATGCAAATCCTTCTGCAATCTGCATAAAAATATCACCTTTCATATGATAGTTTGACTAAACTTCGTTTCCGGGCATTATTTCTTTTTTTTTTTTTAAACTATTCTTTGCATATTCTGATATTCAATGAATAGAAACGAAATATAAGGATTTTGAGTGTCAGAATCCTTTGTGAAAAATTATGCATTGTTAAAGTTTCGTAAACCTTAACAGAATAATTTGAAATACTGAACCCGATTTCTCCAAAATTTCCTTTGGTTTATGCATACCGATGCGAAAGTGGATAGCACTGGAGACAGATTGTGTTTTAGGATTTATTGATCAAGTACCTAATTTATTAAAAAATTGAGTATGTTGAATTAGTACTAGCTAAGTTATATTTTCTTGGCCGCCGAGGAGATAGCTAAAAATATTTCATATTTTTACATTATTTCAAAGATTAACGAAGCGAAATTTATTTATTCATTCATTCATTAAATTGTAAAGGGAGACACTTTAACAAGATATAATTTTTGAACCAGTGTGAATTCTAATACTCAAAATCGTTATGTTTATCAATTACTATCGACTCATGCAAAAAAACATTTTTTTAAAAAGTAGTATCCAACGAAGTTTAGCCAATAATTTATGTATATTATATATGTAATATTATAATGCAGGAATTCGTTTCACTTAAAGTTCCGGAAGCACCAATAAAATACGAGAATAAGAATATCCGAATATTGTTGCAAACAGGAGATGGAACAACCTTCATTCTATACTCAGTCTCAACTAATAGTTCTCTTCTTTCTTACTCACTAATGAAACACATTGAAAAAAGCAAGAGAATGACTTTCCTGCGTTTCAGATGAATTTTTTATCTTTTCTTTCTTTCTTCCTAAAAAGATCTTCCTAAGGCTATACGGAATATGACAAATGTAAGTGAGAACAATACTGCTCACAGGTTCAACGCTCGAAAATATCTTTATATTATTGCATACTATCTATAAACAGCACACGTACGCACTCGGTCACATCGTTTCACATATGAATCAACATGGAATCTACAAGTATTCGAAACTATTCACATGTAACAGATTGTATTCATATCTTATCTCGCAAGGAATAAGCATCACACATATATATATATATATATATATATATATATATATATATATAATATATATATATAATAATTATCTTGTAATATGATCTGTGACAATCTCGTCAAATAGCTCTTTCTCTTAACGCAAAATGCGACAAGCAGGGAAGTTGCTTATTCCCCATAACATTACACTGTGTACGATTACATAAAAGACCGCGTAACAATATACAAGTATATGTGTCAGCATAGCTCAGGCTTAGCTCAACCCTTCCACGTACCAATATAATTTTTACATTTCGGACAAAAGTGATGGACACTCATGAAGTTGCTCATACAATATGGCAGACATGAGCAAAGGCAACATCTGAAATTTGAAAGAGCATTAGTCAGAATTGATTTTCTATGATCTATCAGACAGATACATTAACATGAAACCAGTATATTCCAGGCACGAACAAAAACCTTGTCCTTAGTATGCAAAACCCACATGCTATATATATATATATATAATGTATAGACAAAATAAATATTTCCACTGACAAAGTGAATTCAATCAGAAATCTGCATAACCGTAAGCGAAACCAAATATTCATAAAGCAGTGCCCCTGAAAGTTGAGCAATCACAAGGCAGGAAACAACAAACAAAACCAAGACCGACAATAAAAAGAGACATATATACATACATGACCTACTAAACCGATTGCGACAAACGAAATTATTGAATAATTGCAAGTGTTTCTAGCATACATAAAGCATACAGCCGAAATAAGAAATTGGATTTTCATTAAAATCATCGTGACAAAACACAAAACGTTAATCCAGAAATAAATTAATTTAAAAGTAAAAATTAATTTAGAACAAGCATTAATAACAACGAAGCAAATACTTTAAATACACTCACCCAAGTAAGCAGAGCACGATACAGCATAGATGAGCGCTTGGTTGATGATCTGATATCGTAGTAGTTTTAATGCTGGTGTGACACGTCGGGCAGGTCGTTTTTGTTGGATTTGGGCTCAAGGAATAAATTACTGGCTGATAAACAACTCGGAACTCCGGCGGAGGAGCCGTATTTGGATTTGCACTATACTGCGTTTGCGATTGCGACGGTGGTTCACTGGGCCCTAAATAATTCGGTGGATATGGCACTGTTGTCTGATTCGGCGGCTGATTATCTAAAATATCAATCAATCTATTCATATAATATGCCATCAAATACTTCCATATTTCAACTATTAACGCATTAACTATTATGCCCTAAGAATTGATATGGCACAATATCATTGACATGATAATGTGATACATTGTTCTAATACATAATAACATTTTAATATATATTATAGTATTTAATTTTTAATGTAAAAACTATGTTATTATTATTTGTTAAATAGCATACTTTTGTTTTACAATTTTGTGTAGTCATCATTCAAAATATTTTATGAAATATTTTATTTTTATCGTAACATTCTAATATATATTTAGTAGACTTAGCTGATGACTCATAATTAAGATTCCATTGAAAAAATAAATCAGTGATTACGTGGCATTGCAATCATTGCAAATGCAAATGTGTTAAAGCTACAAGAGCATTGCAAATGTGTTAAAGCTACAAGAGCATTGCAAATGTGTTAAAAAGCTAATAATACGTACGAGTTGGGACTGGCATAGAAGATGGTCCTACTGGATATGGTGGAATATTTGGTTGTCGAGATATGCCAGCTGCATTTTCAACAGCCTCTTCATAAGATGGAGGTGCTGATGGTGGTGGGGCTGAAGGTTGAGTACTTCCACTGGCGAAACCCTTATTTTTTTCCATCTCTTCTAAAACACCATTTAAATATATTATAAGTATCATTAATTAATTACCACAATCATGATAATGAATATGAGAGCAATTTATACTAGATGTGTAATTCAATTGTGTTTCAAGCCAGTGTAGTCTTAATTCACAATAAAAAATAATTAGCATCGAATGTGGGCGTAATTCAACGCGGACGAGCGTGAACAAATGAGCGCGAAAGTGAGAATAGAAAGTTGGACGGATGTTAAGTAATAGAGACAGTGCAAAATATGCTCATTTGTGAAGCCGAGACTAAGATATTTAAGGCCTGGTATACATTCATGCTCTTTGTTCCGCCAGGTATTACATCGCTTTAAAGCTGGATTACATTATTGAAACGTAACTCGAATAAATGAATTTTGATACAATAGAAACGCGAGCAATTAAAATTTTTATGAAAATCACTAATTATTAGTGAATTAAAAGTCACCGCAAAATTAAGCGTTTAGTTTGATGCAATAATCATAAAAAATTTGTCTTGTGTCACGTAATCCTTTTCGAGGAAATACCAAACATACATATTGTGAAATCAACAATAACGATACTAATACTTGTTATTTATAGTTTCTACCCTAGATTTTGCTAATTTTATAGAAAATCAAAAAATATATAATTGTATGAAGAAATTTATTGAAAACTAATACTTTTGAAAAATAATTTTTTTGTTACGTAAAGTACGTGAGACTTGGTCATTCAAGCATCTAATTATACAATGTAAAATAGCTCGAGTGTTAAATAAACATTCCTAGTCAGTTTACATAGATGTGTGAATATGCACATGACGTAAAATTTTAATGTATTGATGTAGTAACTCTCTTCCCCAGTTGTCCAATTGTGACAAGGCTGCTTCAATCAAAACTACAATACATTCTAATTACGATTATACGCAAGTATACTTATAATAAAAAATAACTCATATGCAAAAAAAAGTTAAACAAACATGATGAAATGGTATTCTTACCAAAATTCAAATCTTATGATTTCGTAGTCACTTAGCTGTCTCCCGTTAGAGAGAGGTTATAGTTGAACACTTCAGAGTACAAGTGGTTTGTATGTGCTGTGAAAACAATATATGTCTCATACTATTCGATATTTATCTATCTTGTACCATTACATTAAATTTCTTTCATGCACATTTATAAAAGAAATGTAGAAAAAACACACAACACTTAATAAAACCTACCGCGATAGCACAGCAGAAACGACTAACAAGACTCTATTGCAAGTTTCTCCAGCAACCAATCAACGTGCTTGTATCATTCCAGAAGTAAAAACGAAGAAAATGGCGCGGAACATTCAAATTATTTCTGTATACAAATAATTCTAAATAAAATTTCGCTATTTCATTAAAGTTTCATTATTTTTATGAAATATTTATTAATTTTATAAGTCAAGAAGATTTTCATACACATATCATGAAAATATTAGAAAAATAAATATTTGATTTAAACACTCATTTGATTCTTCTGATTCCGTAGTACAATACGGATTTTTGCCGCGTTAGTTAACAACGAATGTCGTATGTGTTTCAAAATGTGCATAAAAGTGTAACATATTCATTAAAAAGGACAAAAATCGGTGGCAGAGTAGGATTCAAGTCTTAGCTTTCACATTATTTGTAAGTAAAACTATAAATTTAATTAACATAATAATATTTCAATACTTCAAATGAAACGCAGTTGAATTCTATTAACAGGGCTACCAATGCTTACTGATTCAAAAAGATTCATATTAATTTTACATGTTTAATCACATTAATATTTATTAATATTTTTTAATGTTATTATATGTTAATATTATATATATTAATATTAGTATTAACATTAATAGATCATGTATCTTTTAAAAATTTAGAACTTAAACTTATTACTCTTATTATATGATTGTAGAACTAATTTTTGAGAGTTCGTCACTAATGAAACAGTTTTCATACTTTATACTTTTTATTTTCTATACTTATGTACTGACAATGCATAATAGACTTTTACATCAATATATTAATAATATATATGTGTGTGTTTCACTCTAAATATATTTTTTTATATATTAATCGTAAGTTGGCAACAGTTTCTGCTAGACACTTCTGTTACTTATTGAATACAAAGAACTGTAAAAAATATTCTATGTCAGATGTGTTTGAGTATGTCCAACTAAATTTTGTATATTACTTACAATATAGGAAAATGTAGCAATAATAGTAAGAATTTTAAGCATAATTTTGGAACATGAGATATTTTAAATAGGTTAGAAACGTTGGTAATTTGAAACTTGAATGTTTCAAACAAAAAAAGAGTGATAACATTTTAAAACAAAATGGTAATACAAAAGTGTAAAACATTTACTCATCTAAGAGAATAATACTATATGTATTATATTATATTGTATAATATAAAATTTCCAAAATGATGCATTACACACCTTGGATCCATCATCAAGCGATGTTGGATAATCATCAGTGTTATACATCATATATGACTGCTGTGCCATCCTACCCACATAATAATCATGAGCAACAGCATATTACAGAAGAAGAGAGTGAACAAACTGGAGATGAAACTCATGATACTATGACTTCTGCTACATCAGGAGAGCGGAGTTCTAGTGCTGATATATTCAGATTAGAATTTGCAGCAGCTCAATGGTCTAAACTAGTCTCAAATGCAGAAGGCCTTTTTACTAAGCTTATGACAAGTAATATTTTACCTCATACAGAACAAGATCAAATTGAACAATGGCTCTGTATGAAGCAAGAATATGAAGAATGCATTGGCAGCGATGATAATGGTAGTTTACATGGTTACACAGAAAATGCAAGAAGATCATTGGAAAGAATAGAAGAAGTAACTGAAACTGATGAAAAAACAGATGAATCTCTTCATCAAATGGAAAGAAAGATCGATATAAATTGTTCATCTTGTTCAGAGAGCGAATTGTCTGAAACTAATGATGACGACGAGGAAGAGGAGGAAGAGCACAGTGATGTTAGTTCAGAAAATCCAGATTTTTTAGAAAAACTAGATGAATGTATGAATAAACTTAAGTTAGAAACAGATAAAATAGTAGATTCTAAAAAAGATGAATTCAGAGAAACAAATATAGCGATTATGCCATCCATAATAAAATCTATAAATAGTAACAATAATTATGTCCCTATAGCTAAACCTATTCCGCTTAGAAATCCAAATTCCAGAAGGAATTCAATGCTTCCTGGTTCTGAAATGTGTAATGAAGTATTAGCCTTCAATGACAGCCTCAAACCTAACCAAAATCAAATGTTAGATAATAAAACATTATTAACGTTTACTAGTATAAAAACCTTAGACAATCGTAAGCCTGAAACGATTATCAATGAAAACGTTGCAATTCATAACGACAATTCACCAGATTTATTAATCGATGCGTTGAAAACAACAGAAGTACCAGAGCCTATAAAAGAACTGAAAACTTTGACATTAAATAATGAAGCAAAACAAACTCAAGTGAAAAAGATTCAATCAGATTTAGATGGAGCTCATAAACGTATAGAAGAACTACAAATGACTATTAAAATCAAAGAAAAATTCATTGCAGATATGATAAAAAATTCGGATGCACGTGCTAGTGCAAAACAAAAATTTCAGCGCAAATGGAGTAAATTAGAAGAAGAATACTATAATACAAGAAGTCAATTGGCCCAAGCGGAAAACGCTTCCATCTATAAAGATTTAGAAGAAAAATCTGCACATAAAAAGGAAATTGAGTTATATAAAAACATGGCTATCCATTATGAGAAAAGATTAATGGATATTGAAATGATAAAACAAATTGCAGGTGATTCCGCTAAAAAAGTATTAGAACTTGAGAGCTCTTTAAACACTTCTAAAAAGCAAATGGAGAAATTGAAAAAACAATTGAAAAAAGAGGAGGAACGTAAGAAACAATTAGAAGAGGAATTAGCAGAGGATCAGAAAAAGATTCGTGATCTCGAGGAGAAGTATAATTTAACTGCTTCTAAATTAAAAGAGATGCAGTCAGAAAGTGAGGATGAAAAGAATAATAGTAAATCAAAAATCGATTACTCTGATAAGAAAAAAAATTTACTAGACGTAAGTGCAAGAATATCGCATCTTGATCACGTTTTAAAAGAAAAATCCATGGATTTGGAGAGAACAGCAGACATAGACGAGAAAGAAGCTCTGCGACATGAAATTCGAAACTTGAGACGCACTAGGGATTGTTTGGTAGATGAAAAATGCGATCTAGATGAAAAATTCCAAAAGGAGAAAACACTATCTACCGTGGAAGAGCGAAAATTATTAGAATGTGGAGAAACAATTGAGGCGATTGACGCTATGATTGAACATAAAAATGAAATGATCTGTGGACGAAAGGGATTCGATGAAAATCAATCACAACGTGAGAAAGGGGAACGAATGTTAATGGAAAGATTATCAAAACTTTCAGACGGCGAAATGAGGACATTATTCTATAAGTATTTTTTAAAAGTAATTGATTTAAAAGAAAGTTCGAAAAATCTGGAAGTTCAGACAGCTGAATTAGAAAGTCACATAGAGACCCAAGAATGGCAGATACAGACATTGACAAACGCCTTAAAACAGACCAAATTAGAAGCAGAGAGAAGAATAATCCTTATGCAAAGAGAACACGAGGAGAAATTACACCTCATGTTCAGACATTTTGCGGAGGAAACTAGTAGTTCCGGTCATGAAAGACTGGATAAAGATTCTGAACTTGCGAAATACAAACGTGAAAACAGAGCTTTGAGGAAACGACTAGCGGATGTCGAAGCTCTTTTGAAAGTTGCAACACCGCCACGTGCAGCTAGTCCAGCGAAGATGTCGCAGCAAGGATTAAAACAAATTGCACCGAATAGTCGGCCGACAACCAAAGTAACCAGGCAGCGGAATAAATTGATAATACAAAAAACTACCGACTGCGATAAAAAAAAGAAATGAATTTTTCTAGGAAAAATAGTTCTTGCTATGTTCTTTCACGGTTGCATTTATTTATTTTTTAAGCATTTATTTTCTACTCAATTTTGTTTACCTTTTGTACAGTATTTAGCTATTACGTTACTAACTTAATTGAACATACAAACGCTCACCTTTTTTTAAACGTATATTTTTTATCATTTAAAAATGCACTCAAATATTTGTATTTTACGTCACGAATAATTCCTTACAGACATACAAAAAGAAAATTTCCACAATATCAATAACTTAATCGAAATAAGACAGTGAATGCGCATAGTTCCGTGCGCATAATAGTTTGCATGTTTTCTTAATCTTCCACTCGTTCAATTAGTAGTCTATATTCATTATATCATGATAAAATAAATTCAAGTTATGATATACTCATTAAATCAAGGATATTGAACTTCAATCAAAATAGCATTTGCATGTTCCCCAGATCTCAATAAAGAAAATAAATATTGCATTTAAATATAATAAATACAATAGTATTTATGTTCTAAAAAAAAAAAAAAAAATAAAATCCGAATTATTAATAATAATAATTTCAATACTTATTGTATTAAATATAGCATAAATATTTGACACTACATCATTGTATGTAATGTTAGTAGTTTCGTTTATTGTAATATCGATAAATGCATTTCACACTTAATAGTGTAAAAGTAGGCATGATACTAAATAATTTATATAACATTACGCTCATTGACTTCCAATATATTATTTATTGAAATTTTGTAAATATATCGATACATTAAATACAACATTTAACCTTTTGGGCCCCGTATGGAAATATCAATAAAACGAATAATTCGTTTCTAATGATACATTATAAAATCGCGAAATTTCCATAAAAATATATGGAAGTAATTACAAGGGCCAAAAGGATTAATATCCTTTACACAACTTTCACAAAATGAATGCAGTGAATAAATAATCGACTATTGAAAATGAAATGTGTATTCCTTATTTTTATCATTAAGCTATACGATGTGAATTCAGGGTAGAGAGAAACTAAACGAATCTTATAGTCTGAGAAAGAATCTTTGAATTCACACCGTGTCGAGGTAACTATCCGTATAAAATCTCATAAAATCGATCGAGCGAACTTGAAATAGTTGCGACGCGGCATTATTTTACATTGACAATTTGATAACCATAGTAAAATAAATAATTTGACTCTTTTATTTTATGCAACGTGTATGCATAAATTTACTAAACAAAATTGAATTGAAATATTGAAATATTTTGAATAAATTGTTTACAACATATAAAATATTAATAAGATCGTACGAAATGTGGTTTCCGTAGTGTAGTGGTTATCACGTGTGCTTCACACGCACAAGGTCCCCGGTTCGATCCCGGGCGGAAACATTGATAGTGTGATTATTTTTCATTTTTTTATTGCTATGTTTATTGAAAAAACTTACACTATCGTGTATGTTATACCATAAGATTAACTTTTCTCTGTTTTTAATATCTTAATCTTTATTTTATAAATTAATGTTTTTTCATGTATCACGTTAAAAAAAAAATGGCACTGCAAATGTAATAATACATGCCTATTACCTATATTTCATTAAATTCGAATTTATCATGTAAATATTTAAAAATGAAGAAAATATTTTATTTTTTTATACGTATCATTTGTCAGGAAATATTACAATGCCTGATGTTACAATACTATTTAATATTATTACGATATTATTTTAGTGTAATATTTCTATAATAATCCACAACTATAAATATAAACATAACCTAGGCAGAATTCGTTTTTTGTAATTTGTAAGAAACCATTGCTATGTGTCAGGATGGCCGAGCGGTCTAAGGCGCCAGACTCAAGGTTCTCTTTACCCTTGTCAGTTTTCAAATATCTGATTCTAATGTGTATTCTGGTCTCCTCTGGAGGCGTGGGTTCGAATCCCACTCCTGACAAATTTTTTTTTACACCTTCAACAAACTTCTGAGACAAAAAATAACAAGTATTTCTACTTTCTACAAGATTACTTTCCAAACTCTCACGTCACAGTGCAGAATATCTCAAGTTCGATTCTCAATACGAAATGATAATTTTTTTTTTCATTCAATAAAAGTAAATAAATAATATGTTAATCGTCCATAGATCATTGTACAAACAAACAGCGAAACAAAATAACTAATTGTTACAAAAATTCGTAATTATTATCGTTTCGCAATAATGGGTAATGTACATACGTTGCAATGTCCTTTCAGATAATATATTTCGAATCACGAATTAGATGGAATATTGTAAAATTATTTTCTAAAAAATTAATTTTTAACAGTGCGAAGAGTATTTGTTATCTCGAAACATACCTCGAAAGATAAAAAAATCCCGGAGCAATTATGTGTATAGAAAAAAAATTGTACACAAACAATGAGTTTTACAACATATTTCAAAAGATTATCCAAGTCATCCGTAATCTAAATAATTAGCGTTTGTTTAGATGAAACACGCTACAAAGTGTGTTTACTTGTCAGAAAATTCTAGAAAAAACAAATATAGACCATTTTTATCCGCTTCCTGAAGGAAAAACGTAATTTATTATTTATTATTCTTAAAATGGCACGCTGACTAACAACGAAACCAATTACGAATCGCCAAAATTGTGACATTTGCAATAATCATTGTAGTGAATATATTGAACCAACGTGAGAATATACGAAATGATTATGAAAACTATCTAGCTATCCTTTCATAATCCATACTATCATTCAGTGATAATTTTCTTATATATACGTATATTATAATTATGTTATACTAACAGCAAATACTCCTATTAATAAACAAAATTGTTCAGATAATCCGGTATGGTCTAGTGGCTAGGATACCTGGCTCTCACCCAGGAGGCTCGGGTTCGATTCCCGGTACCGGAATTTAATTTTTCTTTTTTTTTTTCATTTTATACAAAACACAATTGATAAAAAAATGAAAAAAAAAAATATTGAGAAATCTATGGTAAATGGTAAAGTCTATATTCTTACGATTTTACTTTTTCCATGAATGCAACAATGCATCCAAAAAAATGCAAATGCACTTTTTTCAGAATAGAATTGCATGTTTATTTGTTTATATCACTTTGTCGGAACATTCTGCGTAAAAAGTCTTCTTAGGATATAATATTTAAAAATTCAATATTTTGCGAGATAGAATAAATATTATATCCTAAGAATAAAAATCTATCTTAGGATATAATATTTAAAAATTCAATATTTTGCGAGATAGCGCACATTTTTTAATAAATCGTGTGCTTACATATCTTATAATCTTTGAATGTTTCGCATTGTGTGTACTTCACAAAAAATTGACAAAGTCACAGTCTTCTGGAAATAAAGCGTGTCCTAAAAAAAAAACAATAAAATGAAATCTTTGTGATATTAAAATTCTTTGTTTCATTAAAGCTAGTGGATTAAAATCGACGTACATCGTTATTTGTAATCGATTTTAATATATCTTTCTTGTTAGGTTTAAAAAAAACCCATATTCCTATAAATGATGTTCAAACTTATGGAAGTACAAAGCTGATTGTCTTCGATTGAAATATGCATTACTGTATATATATATCTTAGTAGCATTCACAGAATTTTTGTTTCAAGGCATAAAACAAGAAAACATGTAAACTTTTTCACTATTAGTAAATGATATCATTTTCTACGTTCGGTTTCTGTATGAAATTTAACTCGCTGTGGCGATAGATCGTCAGTAACTGATGAAATTTTGTTGAGTTTATAATCAAAACTTGATCATAAAGTTTTCTGCACTCGAAAGGTCGGAATATTATTATTGATCGTTATACCTTTTTACGCGGAATATTTCGACAAATTGATATAATAAATGTGTGATTCCATTTTTTTTTTAAAAAAAAGTAAATTTGCATTTTTTTGGTGCATCGTTCTCAACACTTTCGAGAAGTTTTGTTTCATTAGCGCGGCGCACGTTTACTTATATATTAGTATTTATTTCTATTATTATACTAGTTTTATTAGTTTTCAAAATTATTATTGGTTCATAATATAGATCGAAACAGAAGTCGTATGCAAAATATTATCCACTCAGTTCTTTTGCTTAAAAAAAGGTTGACAATATCACTCTAGCTTGACGTTATCGTAGCAAGCATACATTAACTACCGTGACTGTTTCGCTTATAATACACGATGCAATTGTGTTGCACTGCAACTCTTTGCTCTATACTGTCACTTATTCTTTCGTACAAGTACATAGTGAGACGTGCTTCTGCCCGCTTATTGGTGCGCAATTACTGCCACTTTTATCGACATTCGCGGAAGTGGCTTAGGGACCCAACACGTGCACCACGATCGAGTCTGTAATTCCGAAAATCGGCCGCAATTTCCTCAAGAGGTACCGTGTCAGATTGATTGAAAATAACCCGTCATAACACGGTAGAGTTAAAGTACTATGCAACGAATTGTACTCGTACGATAGGGACAACTTGGTGACTTCGCCAACGAGAAAACGTTTTTATCCTTCAAGTCGTAGAGAGGCAACTTTACAACGTTGAAGATGGCCCAACAACACGGCCACAAATGGATGAAATCGTATCGAAAATTGATCAATATTCAGATTAGCTATTTGAAGTGAGAATCGTGGTAGTAAAGTTTGTCATTCGTGTGTACGATTTCTCGAACGGTATAATACTGTTATGAAGGATAGTAGAATTACATATTAGGAAATTTATCAGTCGTTATTTTTTTTTTTTTTTTTTTATCAATTTATGAGGTGATATATATTACATTGACAAGTGCACGCTTTTTGTGTTTTATAGGTATAGTGGTTTCGGAAGCATTGACTCAAGAAGCTCGGCGTTATTAAACAGTGCCTACTTTGTATACAAAGTATGGATATTGACAACGATGTACATCTTCGCAATCACTGTTTTTGCGGATATTTATGTGAACAGAGGCGACTTGTCGATAAGCACCGACGACGGCTGTATTTTTGCTGGAATTTTCGTTATCATATACAAGGCGATGAACTTCCAATTCCATGGAAAAGAAATAAGAAATCTGTTGGACGACATATTAAAATGTATCGACAATCTCTGCGAATTTTCCGGTGAGTACAAGTAACACGCGTTAATTTTCTTCAAGAAAAAATTGTGAATAACGTAGCATGAAACGCCGATAACAAGTTTTGAATGTTCCATATGCTATCACGAGTATTTATGTAAAATCATATTTTTAGTAAAGGGATCTAAGCAATTGTAAATTGTTATATAAATTATACAATATGATGATGCGTGCATTCTCAAATTATATAAAAATTCGCAATATAATTATCATATGACACGCTATACATTATGCTGTGTTTTATGATACAATTCTAAGGATTTTTATCGGATTGTCTTGGGAAAAATAGAATGGAAAAATAATTTTGTACACCGCACTATTTAATACCATCTTCTTACTCTCTCACTCTCACCTCTATGTGATGATTTCTCAATAATTTAACTATAATTTCGTATTCATTAACTATAATTTAGCAACTAATTAGTGCACGTAGTTTCTATGCATCTAGACATTCTCTCTTTTCCTTTTTATGATATTTTTCACATTCAAATCGAAATAAATTGCACAAAAGTTTCTCGGTACACATTTGTCTAATCGTGTAACTGAAATTTTTGATAGTCACTAATTTTTTGAAATGTGTCATTAATTCTTTGAAATTGGCATACGTAGCTATTGGATAATAATGCTCATCATTTTATTTCTTTTTTGTTTTTTTTTTT